>JAUTXW010002396.1:0-43342 GCA_030620095.1 Kuschelorhynchus macadamiae | reverse complement strand
CATTATAGTATATGTATTTAATTTACCTTTATTCAGATATATTAAGAATGAATTTTTTTGTCTGTATTACAAGGGTTATAATGCCACGCTTTACCCAGGCTGCAGCTAAACTTCGCCCTTTGTTATCCCAGATTTTTTTTGTCTTAACTTTTGTAGTTTGCTCAAATGCGTGTCGACTTATTATTATTATTATTATTATTATATTTTTTTTAAAAATGTTTGTGATATTTGCAAGAAAATTATAAATATGCAACACGCAGTAATAAAAACAACTACATTTTGATTTTCTGAATTAATTTTTCGCGGGATTAAGTATTGAATAAAAATAAATTAAAGTTGTATATATTTTATTAAATCTTCCAATATAATACCGCACACAATCTATAAAAAGATCATAACTCAAACTCTGACTGAGACTTTCTATCTATTCTATCTACAGACATTTCTGGGCGATAATATTGGAAATTTTATCACCGTTTTCATTATTGAGCCAAGCAATTAATGAGTACGATTTTATACACAAATTATGGTCATTCTAATACCCCTGCTGTTTAACTTTCCACAATATAATTATATTCGGGCCCATTTTGAAACTACCTGTTAACCCACATCCGAAAGGGATCAGATTTCATCCTAAAACCGTGTTTCCATGGTTACCTCCCTTTTCTTCTGCCCTTTTAGATTACACCAGGGGCAGGACAATCGTGTCGTTGATATATTTGCACATTTAAATAATTCTCTACGAGTTTTTTTTTTGTTGGCGTATCCGAGCTGATAACGGTCTGACAATTAAAACAGTGATTTTTAGGATACTATGCTTTCAACGATAATATTATTTATTATAATAATATTTTAAATTATTTAATTTTGATCCTTGAATTGCTTTGTTCTTGTTATACAGGGTGTCCGGATTTGGTTGCAAAAGCAGGGTATCTCGCTTATTTTTAAAGATAGAACCTTGCGGTTTTCACGAACCTGAGCTAATTTTTTGTGAAACTTATGAAGCTGTAGACAAAATTTTCATAGCCTTCTTCGTTTATGAGATACACGGCGAAATAGAAAATTTTGCATTTTTGGGACCCCCCCGTATCTCGGTTATCCTTGCGAACTTAACGCAAAAGGAAAAATTGCTGCTTACGCAGTTTTTTACGCTGGATCCAGTGGCGTAGTCATATTTTTCATTTGAGTTGTTATTTTTTAGATATGACCTAAAGTTGTGTTTTTTTAAACGGGACACCCTGTATATTTGTCCAGAAATTGATTTGTCCTTTTAAAGCTTCTCAAAAATATATAATAGTATGGGTCTATTTTAATAAACAACAAAAATCCTAATTTTTATAATTATCATCCCAAATTTTGGTATAGGCTGCAAACGATGCCGTTCTTTCTTTTGTTTTCTTGGAAGCAAATGACATTTCTTAATTTTGTACGCGTATATAAAATATAGCGCTAGTTTTTTGTATTTATTTATTGTGTAAAAATATATTTGTATTATTATGAAGAAAACCAAACTTTCGAACATTATGAAAAGTACGATATGTTAGCTTGTTTTATAATAAGTAATGAAAATGTTGAAGCGGTTTGAGATGTATTTTAACAGAAAGGAGGCAACCTAATATATCCATTTTTTATCGGATAAAAAAGAATTTACTTAATCACGGATCATTTATCAAACCTCTACGAAAACATATAATAAAGAAAATCGGGAGGCTGAGGAAATTACGGTTTTGGCTAATGCAGAAGCTTACCCTACAAACTCTTGTAGGGCCAGTGAAAAGAGCATAGGAATTCCAAAAACTAGAGTTCAAGAAATTCTAAAAAATTTAGGCTCGTGCAGCACTTACAGCCAGGGGATGCAGAGCGTAGGGTAGTCAAGCAGTCAGCAGAGCAGGTTTGGTCTAAATGTGCCCTGCTTCATATTAGGAACACATATAAAATTTTATATATTTGAGGGAAATCTAACAGCCAATCGCTATATAGAAATTTTAGAGGCAGCTATACCTGAATTACTTGGCGATGTTTCTAGCGCAAATTAACGAAATTTATTTGTGCTCCTGCACACAATTCTGTAATGACGAGATTATTTCTGGACAATAATTTTACCAATCAATGGATCGGAACAAATGGACCTATAAGATGGCACCCTAGGTCCCCAGATTTGTCGATTTTAGATTTCTTTCTATGGGGATATCTGGAAAATAGAATTTACAAAGACCACTATGATAATGCTTTCCCAAGATTTAGGAAATGCAATAAGAGAAAATTTTTGGCTATTTACAAAATCATCCCGTTATTTTGCTTAATTCCCTAAAACGAATACGAAAATTGTGCAAAGCATGCATAGAACAAAATGAAAATCAGTTTGAACAGTTCTTTTGATTTCCTTGGTTACTGTAGTTCTTATACGACAGTTGATTTTTGCTGAAAGGGCTTGTTACATAATAATTTATTACTATTTTGTTCTTGTGTGACATAAATCTAGGTAGGTGGTACTTTTGTGGTGCGAGTGCCTCTTCTTTTAAGTAGGTCTTTTGTTTAACACTACTTTTTTCTCTTATAGATAATTGTTTTATTTTTGTGAGGTACCCGGAGATGCAACACATATTTCTTTAACTATGCTAGCTGCGTCTCTTTTTCCATCTCTCCTTAAAGCGACTTCTGCAGCGAAAGTTATTTCCTCAGTCTTACTAGCAAGAAGATGTTGAATTTTTTGTTTTTTTGTCCTATGAAGAACCTCCCCAAAAGATTTACTTGGTCTTCCCAATCGGTTATCCGCCTTTTCTTTAACAAGAGGTGGTACAACGTCAAAGCATAGAGAATTGTCCAACCAATCGCCGTACTTCTCCAAAAAGCGATCCATCCTTTTTCCTGCTCTCATCCATCTTGCGTTTACTTTATTATTAAAATCTTTTATAATTGATTTCCAAAGAGCACGTGACTCCAACGAATTAGTATCAGTTACAATTCCAAGATGGTTAAGAACCAATTTATAGATTTCTTCCCTGCGATTTTCACCGGGACAACTAAACCACATTTCAAACAATGTTTGTTTTGATAAATTGTACATTTTTATCTAAAAGAGAAATAACTCTTTAAAGCCTAGCTTTAAATCACCTATACAAACTTGACTAAGCAAAATATTTTTGTACATACATATTTAACGGGTTTCAAATAATAATAACGCATAAAAACGCATTTTACCCTGCGGGATGTCTCCAAGTTTTTTTTTATTTTTGTTTTAAATTAACCCTTATAATACCAAGCGGGGTGCAAATGCAAATGCAAAAGATACCGCCATTAAATTTTAAGTCCTAATTTAATAATTTTTTTAGTTAAAAAATTATTGAATAAATTTTATTGCATACCGGAAATTTTTAAGTCCCTTACATTTTCCCTCAGGGCAAATTTTGCGATTTTTGCGATTTTTTTCAATATAGAATTTAAAAAGAACATATTTTAATTTATCAAAAAATTCTTGTTTTATGTTGGCACTCGTTGGCCCTTTTGTATTTTTAGCCCGCACAAACATAAAACTAATTCTTATTGGTACTTACCGATACAAAATTACTTCAGACACCAAAAAATCACAACAAACTAATTGCAAACGCTAATTTGACACACAAGGTTCAAAGAGCACTTAACCCTTTATCTGTTATATACGTTTGTTTTGATTTATCCATGGCCCGCTTGACCAAAAAGAAATGCGCAAGTGACGCTGCTTTTTTAATAAATTTAATAGATTGCAGTAAATATTTTTGTTATGTAACTTTGCGTGTTTCTGAAAGAATACCCTGTGGAATCTTATGTAAAAAAATATGATTTCTTCTATTTCTATATGTTTTTAAAAAGTAGTAATATTAAAAATTAGGTTTTGTGAAGTGACTTTTTGCAACCTAGTTTGGAGGTTTTGGGCCTACAGTGCGACGTTGTGAAACTAGGCCAAAACTCTGATTTTAAGAAACCTGAGAAAACTTTTTTTTTTCGTAAAAAGTTTATAAATACCTCAAATTCATTATTAATTCAAGGCTAACATAATAAGGATAAGGCTAAAACCCTCTCAAACATGCAGCACACAGGAAACCTAAGGCCCTTAGTCCCCGGCGGATCGCCTGCCACCAGCCAAGGTGACAGTTGGAACCGGCAGCGATCGGAGGGTGCTAAGAATCTCCGGGTTGGACCAGGTCACCAGAGACGACGAAAACTGCTTATCGCCACTTACAACACAAGAACGCTCTCAACCGATCAGAAAATCTTAGAACTGGAAGAAGAACTAAATCAGATACACTGGGATATAGTGGGCATCAGCGAAGTGCGACGGAAGAAGGAGAACCAAACCACTCTGAAATCGGGTAATATATTCTACTTCCGAGGTAATGATGAAAGCTCCATAGGAAATATTCAACACTTCGAAAGCATGAGCCCGGGAGTTTGCCTTCTGGTACTAAAATTGAACCAAAGATATAGTATCAAAGTTATCCAAGCATATGCTCCAACAACTACCCACTCAGATGAGGAAATGGAGAACTTCTATGAAGAGATTGATGCAGCATTAACTAGGATCTCAGCACATTTCACTGTAGTTGGGGGAGATCTAAATGCAAAACTCGGGAAGAAACAAGATGAGACTGAATTCTCCCTTGGACAATACGGAATAGGAGAAAGAAACGACAGTATACTATGAATACTTTCTTCAAAAAGGCAGAACACCGAAAATGGACATGGCAAAGCCCCGACGGAAGAACAAAAAACGAAATAGATTTCGTAATCACAGATAGGAAAGAAACCATACAGGATGTAACTGTGCTCAACCGCCTCTCAGTAGTAAGTGATCACAGAATGGTAAGAGAGAAGAATGCTCACAAGGACAAAAAATGCAGGATGGACCACGGTGAAAGACAAAGAAGAGTACAAACGAACTATAGTGGAAAATCTGGGGAACACCGTTTCATTGAGCATAGAACAGCTAAATGATATTACACAAAAATCCACACGGGAGGTCCAGAGAAAACACTGTTCTAAACGAAATGGCAGAGATGAGAGACTTTCCACAGAAACTCGAAATATGATGAATCGTAGGCGAGACATCCTACAGAACAACACAGACGACCAAGTTGAACGTAGACAGCTGGACAAGGAACTTTCGAAAGCCGTTCAGAAGGGTACTAGAGAATTCAATACAAAATGGGTAACAAAAGTTATAGAAGAGAATAAAAGCGTGAAAGTATTGAAGAATAAGCTCGCAATAGATAACTATAAAAACTATATCATAGCGACGATCAACCAAAACGTAATAAAGATATTCCTCGAATCATAAATCAAGGATCAGAAGAAATGCCAGAGATCAAAAAGGAGGAAATTGTTAAGTCCATGGCAGAAATGAAAAACAACAAAGCACCAGGAGGAGATGATCTGGTTATTGAAGCAGTGAAGGAGGGTGGGGAATGTCTTCTGGAAGCCACAACGAGGCTATTTAACAAATGTCTTGTAGAATCTACAACATCCTAGGCATGGAATAACGCAGTTATCATTATCATGCACAAAAAGGGAAACATCGCAGACCTGAAGAACTATAAACCCATTAGCTTACTTTCCCATCCCTACAAACTGTTCACGAAGATTCTCACCATGGGGCTAACACCCAAGCTAGACCTCTACCAGCCCGTTGAGCAGGCTAGTTTTCGATCCGGGTACGGCACTAACGATCACTTGATGGTTATTAAAACCTTAATTAAGAAATCTGTGAAATACAATAGACCACTCCTGCTTGTTTTCGTCGTTTACGAGAAAGCATTCGACTCTATAAAGCACACCGAAATGCTCAAAGCACTGCATGAAGAAACGGACAAATTTAGAGTAGCACGTGGGGTCCGTCAAGGTGATACAATCTCGCCAAAATTATTTACCACTCTAGTAGAATATATGTTCAAGAACATCGAACTGGATGGCACAGGCATTAATATTAACGGGTAATACCTCACCCACCTACGTTTCGCCGACGATATCGTGTTGATCTCGGACAGTGTGTATAAGTCAGGGGTAATGACGTATGGCGGAGAGACCCTGACACTAACGAAAAGGTTAATAAATAAGGTTCGAATGGCTCAACGAGCCATGGAACGCTCCCTTCTGGGAATCACATTAAGAGAGAGAGTACCAAATGAGCAAATACGCCGAAGAACAAGAGTGACAGGCGCAGTTAGGCGAATAACTCATCTTAACTGGAATTGGGCTGGACACGTAGCCAGAATGTCTAACGAAAAATGGACTAAGAAAATCATGGAATGGCGTCCTAGACAGGACGCGTTCAGAAACAGAGGGAGTCCCCCAACCTGTTGGACAGACGACATAAAACGCATAACAACAAACTGGCTTTAGAGCGCTCAAGATTGAGATGGATGGAAGCTAATGAGAGAGGCCTACGTTCAGCAGGGGACGATACAGGCTGTTTGATGATGATTTGATGAACATAATGTTACAGCAGTATTTCATTGGGGCTATTGCTTCATGCTAATTTTTTTTACGAATCGTTACAAACTTATTCAGAAAGCAACGTTAAACAGGCGTAAGGCTCGAGGTCTTTTGCAGATACCATATCGCTTCTCGCCAATGCATTCAACGAAGGTGTAGTTCTCGTTAATTCATATACTTTATATTTTCATTTTGGAGTTAAAATTAACAGTAAGAATAATAATTATTCTGAATCGCCCATAAAATAAAGTGAAACAGTAAACTCGATCTGGCATCATTGCTTCGTGCCATATCCCCCCGTGACGTCGGACCATAGATCTGAATGTCGGAGTTGCCGTTCTATTACAATTGTAATAGATCTATTTATTACTATTGTGAAGCATCCATTACTCTATTACCTAATAGACAAAATCTATTAATATAAAAGCCAAAAGTTACATATATTTTAGAGACGCATTTATAAGCGTAGCTACAAATATTTGTTATTTGATTATTGTCGATCTCTGTTTTACACTGTTTTTGAATTTTGGATGTATTGTTTACCATATAACTTGTAACTAAAAGCCAAGTTAAGCCAGGTAAACTTTGTCGGCTGTGCCTGTTCCCACTTTTAGCGTAAGTAAAGATAAGCACAACATTAAAAAATTAGATTTTAGCAGAAATAAAATTTAAGAAAACTATGATCTGTTAGTAATTTTGAAAATCTATTACCCTTTTGTTAACCAATCTATTACTTTAAATCAAATCGCTGTGGCTGTGGCAACACTGTTGTTTTGTTGTTTAGGTTGGTTGACAGTAATTACAAATAAACTATTTGTGCTAAATCTTTAATTTTTTTGCGCGTTATTTGAAATTTCTGAATCTCTCGTGGGCCGGATTGGAGCTGACGTTGGTGGGGGGCCGACCCGGGGGTTGCACATATATGCGTACACAGTAAAAACTAGTAAGAGAAATTTCTTGGTAAAGGAATATACCATTTTTTTGTTTCGTATTTTTTACGTCGCTCACATTCCAAACAACTGAAGAATAAATTTGGCCTTTTATATGATTAGTCCGATTTAGAGCCATCCTGGTACACTGTTAAAGTTAGCGAATAAATAACTCAAACTCAAACTCAAAATGCTTTATTGTCTTAAGAAAATCTCGTTGACAAAGCTGTACAGAAAAACAATGTTGAAACATGATATCAGGTGGAACTAAATAATGCACCAAATGGATAATAATTTACCAAAATAAAAATATATAAAATATTCATTTAGTCATATTATTAAAACAACATATAAAGATTAAATCAACATGTACCTAACAAAGTGTCACACATTTAAAAAACTTAAAATATAAAATCATTACAGTTCTACTGTACAAAAGTGTCTAAAATCTGTCTGTAAAGAAATCATCAATTCGATAATAAGCTCCCACACAAAGAAGTTTTTTAACCTCCTTTCTAAACTTCACGAAAGATGGTATCAATCTAAGGTGTTGGGGTAAGTGGTTAAACAATTTCTTACCATTATAAATGATTGAGCTTTTTATACGAGAGTTAGAGGGGAGGTATAAAAGCAAATCAGGGTCTCTAAAGTTATAGTTATGCCTATCTCTTAACTGACTTTGGTGTTTATATTTTTTATAAATTAAGCACACAGTCTCTAAAATAAACAAAGAAGCTAACGTCAATATACCATGCTTGACAAATAAAGGTTTACATGAGTCGCGAACCCTTGCTCTACACATATCGCACAGCCCTTTTCTGGAGAATAAATACACTTTCGAAAAGTTGCATGGAGCATACCCCCAGAAACAAATGCCATAGCGAAAAAGAGAGTATACGCTCCTTACAGTACTGTAATCATTTAAATTGTTTGAAATTGCTCTAATGGCATAACAACTTGAAGCAACTTTGGACTTAATGGAATTTATATGTATGGTTATCAATGTATAGACCTAGGAATTTATTTTCTGTTATATTGTACAGTATAGCATCATCCAAACTTATATCATCCAAGTTACACCCAAAAGAGACTATGTTAGTCTTCGTAAGGTTCTAGGATAAATGATTTGAAGCACACCAACATTTAATTATCTTTATATCATTTTTAATATTCTCACTTAGGACCTTACTGTCCCTGTTATGCCAAAGTATGGTCGCATCATCCGCAAACAGTGTAAATCTGACAGATATATTAATACCCGCAATGTCATTTATATATAACAAAAAAAAATGGGTGTGGTACCCCAAACTCCAATTCTTGATGCCCTGATACACGTCCCCCAAAAGAAACACACTGTATTATGTTTTCCAAATAAGACTTAAACCATTTCAACGGTGTCCCCCTAAAATTATACATTTCAAGTTTTCGCAGCAGTATTCTATGGTTCACTCAGTCAAACGCCTTTGACAAATCACAGAAGACCGCTGCGGCAACCTCCTTTTCATTCAGTCTTACATAACGATTTTCCAAGAATGAAAATATGGCATCACTTGTACTTTTTCCTTATTGAAATCCAAACTGTTCCGATTTTAGAACACCATACTTGGTTAAGGATGCAACCATTCGGACTTTTACCAGTTTTTCTATTATTTTAGGCAATATTGGCAGCAGCGATATTGGTCTGTAATTCGATGCTAGGTCCTCTTCTCCCCCCTTAAATATTGGAATGACTGTCGCCATCTTTAGGCAATCTGGAAATACCCCCTTACAAAATGAATCATTATGACAGTCTGACAGCACATACAATATGGTATCCGAAAGTTCAAGGAATATTCTTATTGATATATTGTCCCACCTTGTAGCTCCATTTCTCTTAATATCCAAAATGATTTTTTTCAGTTCATAAATGTCTGTTGGCAAAAAGAAAAATGAGTCGTATTGAACAGGTACACTTTTTAAGAATTCTGAGTAACTGATACTTGAGGACAAGCTGTTTTTCAAAGTAGCAGCAATGGAGCAAAAAAAGCTGTTCATTTCATCTGCTGAGAGGTTTGAATCTAAAGCGCACCGTATTGTTTTCTTTTTTCCTCTCAGTTCATTTAAATTTTCCAAGCTTCCTTCTGCTTGTTGTCTGCATATTCCATTCTCCTACTGTAATAAAGATCCTTAGCACACTTAATCGTCTTTCTATAAATACGTCCGTAATTTGAGAAACAATACCAAAATATTCATTAGTCAAAAAATATTTTCTAATGTAGCAAAGAGACCTCATATTTCTGGCTGAAAACCTTCAAACCCTTCGTAATCCAAGGCTTTCTTGACTTTTTTTTAATATTTTTAATCGGAAATGATTTATTAAATATTTAACATAATGATGTATGGAATGATTGCAAGGGATTCTAAGAATTTAGAACAGAGCGCCAGTTTACATCATCACAAAAAAGCGAGAACCTTCGGTAATTTTTCCTTGTATACAGTCTTCCCCTATATTTAGTTGTACTAGATACCTTGAACCTAAAATTAAAATTACATGAAACCGCATCATGATCTGATAGACCTGCTTGCAAAACATCACAGGTTAGTTTATCTTTAGGAAAATTGGAACAGATATAATCAATCAAGGTTGATGAATGAGCGGTATTTCGTGTAGGTTTGTCAATAAACATGTGTAAGTTAAATGATTCTAATACATTTCTCAAATTTATAGTGTTGTTATTAGTGGTGTCCAAATAGTTAATATTTAAATCTCCACACAAAATAACAAGTTCATTAATGGGTAACTGAAACACTGGTGATCTATACAAACATAAAATATATAAATTATAAGTACTACAATGAATCATTGAAAATTATAACAACGATAACATAAATCGAAAAAAATAAAACACAAAATTGCATATTAACCTAAAAAAAGTATATGGCTGTCACACACGGTAAAGAACCTAGTTATGGCTATGGCATTCGAAGCCAAACATAATTATGCTAAAAGCGGTCTTTGAAATACTCAGAAATAATGTAAGTGACAAGATTCGGTAAAACAGTTTCCTTGTTTTACCCTTATCACCCAGTGAGACAACCGACGCACGGTGGTCAATATGCGAAAATTAGCAGGACAGAAGTAAATATTGCAAAACAAATAAAAAAGCAGTAAATTTTGTATGTTATTTTAATCAAAAATATGTTTTATATAATGTTGAAAGTTGAAATTCATTTTTACCATATCTACAGGGTGTTTAAAAATAGGCACTAGTAAAAAAAAATTAATAAGAGGCTCTACATTTACCTTTAAATAAACTTATAAATAAATTTAAGGTACATTTAACTTAATAAAATTTGACATTACTTATTTGAAAATTACTATGATTAAGGCCCAAATTATCAATCGTTTGTTAAATTTACCAAGAGGATAATTGTATTGGAAACTATTGTTGAGACAATCGTTTCTATGACAATTATCGTTTTTGTAAAGTTAACAAACGATGGATAATTTGGGCCTAAGTCTATAAATTATGAAAAATAGTTTTAATAGCAAACATCGGAAAGTAGCAAAACAGTAATATCACTTAAATTAATTTAGGTATATAGTGCGTACAAAAAGTCAATGTGTTTTCGCATACTGTATAATTTAGGAAATAAGCATTTTTTTCCTGATTTTAAGTATTCTACAGTATAATACTCACTTGATAATTGAATGCACGAAGATTACCGATTGTTTTGTTTTCAATAAGAATAAAGGAATAAACTAAAAACATAAAATATTAATTCAAATATAATGCTTGACTAACATAGAAAAAACAAAATAAAGAACTTTTGTAATATCATAATTTTTTGCAGGTTTAACGAACTATAAGATTATTTCCAACGCGTACGAAAACCGTTTTGAAACTGCTATAAAATAGTTGACTAGTTCAACATCAATAATATTTGTGTCAGTATTGATATTTGAATTTTTGCTAGTGTTGAAACTAATCTATAATCTATAACTAAACATTAATCTGGACATTTAAGAAAAAGCAATTTCCAAAACACTATCTTTTTTACTAGGTAATTTTCTGATATTAGATATTACTGGATCTGATGTTATTAGGAACATGTGTAAGAGATCTGTGTTTGTTTCAAGTCTGGACATTTTTCTAGTATTGTGTTCTCTGAAATGTCTGTATTCTTTGTGTCTTGCCTCCTGAACATCTTCCGATAATTGCCCTATTGGTAGATCAAATGAGCTAATAACGTCTGCTCCATGTAACAATATTTTGTGTACGGAAGCAGGCATGTATACCAGGGATATAAAAGTACAAATCGCTCGGCAGTTTCATGTAAATATACTCTAAATTCTTTGTTTTAATAGAAAAGCCACTGGATAAAATTTGTAAAATTACATTAAAGCGGTTAAGAAGGTCTTTATCTATTCCAGTAATTTCGCTTGCCTTCTCCAAATTTTGAAAAAATCTCCGAGCAGTATTGCCATCTTTGTACTTCCATATCCCTGTTTAACTACATCTACTAAAATCCCTAACTCTAATTTTAATTTATCTATTATCTCTTTTTTTCTTGTCTCAAATGCTACCTTATCGTTTTTTCGAATTTGCCACTTTTGAATTCCTAGTCTATAGCAAATATGTAACACACATTCAAAGAATCTTATATGGGCATGTAAAGTAGATAAACCCAATTCACACGCGTTGTCTTTTAACGGCCTATTTTTTATTTGACTTAAATTATTCATTTCTTTTGGCTTTGTACCGCAGATATAGCATGTTTGAGACAAAATTTTTGACTACAGCGTTACAAGCTTTTCCATCCAGCATAGTTAGGCATAAAACATGATTTATAATGATTTTGTGGCCTAAAGAAGTTATTACCTTAGTTGGATTGAGATCTGAGATTTGACATTTTATATTGTTTACTTCTGAAGAAATTACTTCTGCGGTTTCTTTAATAAATTGAATTTTAATAGGCCTACAAAACCTTGTTGAAGATGTTCTAGGATTTTGCCAGATGATAACTTCTTTATTATTTTCGTTTTTGTACACGAGATTCAGAGGCACTAATGTTGTTAAAAGGACGTCACTATCAGATATGCTGCCATATGGCTCTGAAAAGTTTTGTTTATAGTTTGCTTGACCACCACTACCATCCAAACCCCATTTACAATTTAATTGACAAAAAACGGTTTGAGTGCTTTGAAAAGTTTGACAAAATACCTCATCTTGTATTTGGACTAAACGATGACAGGTGTGATCAAGCAAACTCTGCAGTTTTACCTCGGCAAAATTTTCCAATATATTTATATTATTAGGATAACATTCATTTTTTGCTTTTAAAACTAAATAGTAAGGTGGGTACAAATTTGCATTTCTTTCAGCAGCCCCTTTTTGCATTGAAATGTACTGATGTTTTGTTAATTTCAGATCAACTATCAGGGCTAAGGCTTCCATTGGCGTATATGGTTTTACAGTAGTTGCACTATCGGGAGAAGTTTTTTTTGTTGAAGAATCGGAATGTGTAATTTCTTCTATTTGTTTGGCGATTTTTCTTTTACCTTGTGCTCTGTAACTTAGTTGGGTAGCCAAAGCAAGTTCTTCAGGGGATTTCGATTTTGCCAAAGACGACACTCTTCTTTTTCTCGTTTTCACACTGCTTTCGGTAAAACATTTTTCAGGCCGACCAAATTTTAAGTTAACTTGTTCATCATTATCGGAATTTATTAAATATTTTTGGAGCCATGTAGAGTATTTTTTTAAAAATCGCTTTTCACACTGATGACATTTTTTCCATCTAGTTACCAAATTGCCACAAAATATCTTAATTTGATCGAAGATTAACTTTTCCGTATTAGTAGACGAGCTTGCTTCTATAGTTTTAGCATTTACATAATTAAAAACAGCCGTTAAAAGGTGGGGACTAGTTGCATTTGATATAAAATTATGCCTTTTCAAAAAATCGTACACGTTCAGCCTTTTAACACGAGTAGCATTAGCTCCTAAAAAAATTCATAACTATAACAGATGGTACTAGCTGGTTTCAACATATGATAAAATATATTTATAAAGGTTTATTTTAATATATTTTTTGTAAATGTAAGTGAAATCTTATAAAACTTTTATTTGCTGCACCTTGAAATGTTTAATTATTATTTTTTGTTTTATAAAATGTAGAGTTTTTGAAAGACAGGTTTTTTATATGTAACTGAGACAAATAAACAAAATATTCAACAAAAACTTACAGATTCAGATGAGTGACAATAAATATTAATTAGACCTTTAAATAATTTTTCAATTGATTTCCTACACAAAATAAATAAATAATCTGCCTTGATTAAATGAAAATTGTGACAACTTTAACATGTCAAAGCTTACGTTTCAATATATGTCAGGACTTGCTCAGTTGCTATGGTATTATTTAGATTATTTCTAAGCCGCCTACGCAAAAATTGACGCAATAATAAAAAAATAAAAATCAGACTTTTGTCCTGCTAATTATCGCATATTGACCGCCGTGCGACGTCGCAAGGGATCAATAAAATTGTAATTGAATTTAGTAATTCGTCAACCATGTCAGACTCTATGGAATAACGATAATAAAAATCTAATCTAAGCAAAATGTAGATCCAAGTTTAAGGAAGATACTTTAGAATCATTTTAATTTAATTATAAAAGTTATATTTTAACGCATTAGTCCAGCCAATAAAGGTTTTTACTTCTTAATCCTTATGAACAGTTCCGATTTTGATAACTTTGTGATGTTACATAAGATGCAAAAAAAAACTGTTTTCTCAATTCCGTCGGTCTGTCTATACACTGCGTCATAGCTCAAAAACTACTTATCCGATTGACTTCAAATTTTGGTCCAAAATCAAGGGTCACAAGGGGGTTAAATAATTAAATTTTGGTGAATATTCCACTCATGTACAAATTTTCCCGTAAGACTGGTGTTGTTTTCGAAAAATTATAGCGGAAATACCACGTCGTCTAGGAAACATGGTGTTTCCACTTACCTGGTTAGGTGTGGTTACATACCTAACCAAAAAGTGAAATCTTGGCAATATGAAACCTGCTTTTGAGAGACGTTAGAGTCCCTAGAAACTGATTTTTTTTTAAGTATCTTTCAAACATTTTTGAAAAGTTGTCAATATGAATAATCGCTTTGGGCTAGTTCAAGAAGGGGAAATTGATGAAAATAGAATTGGAAGCGAACCAAGAAACACCGTTAAATCCAAGAAGAGCATCTGGAGATAGTTTATGTCATTCTGCGATGAAAAAAACTATACGTTTGACCAAGATACTCCAGTATCCCAACTAGCAATGATGTTGAAAAACTGGGCCTACAATATGCGAAAAATGAACGGGGAGGAATATAAAGAAGGCACGGTAAAAATTATTTGGAATGTGACGGCGAAATTATTGATGGAAAGGTATTTCAATGAATACAAAACTAAATTAAAATCCCTTCGAGCAGATCGAATTCAAATCGGCCCGAGACGCAAAAAATGCCAAAAGGAGACATTTGCAAGGTATTGAAGGCAAACGCAGAGAACGGGCCGTTTTTTCAACATACAATGAATTAAAAAATCTAATCGAAGCTTGGGATGAATCAACTCCAGAGGGTTTACAAAAGAAGTGTTTTTTTCTGTTGTCCTATGAATTAGCCTGGAGAGGAGTAGAAGGTGCAAGAGCCGAAACAATTTTTTTCAAAGAAGAAACTAACAACTTCGGAGGAAAAACAGGTAGAATTCAATACAACCCTGTTTTTTCATGTCAAGGTGGTGTCCGAAAACTCGCCGATTCGAAGTGGTTGGTGAAAAACGAGAGACGTCCCAGCTCTTGCCCAGTAAGAATTTATAAAGAATTACAAGATAAAAGGAAAAGTATCTCCAACACTCGACGATTTTTGACGCCAAACCCTCATTGGAAAATTTCCGGAAAATGGTTCAAAAACAGCCCATTAGGAGAAAACGAGACTTCAACTTGGACAAAAAAACAAGCACAGAAATCCGGCCTCAGTACCACAACAAAATTTATCAACCACTCCCTCAGAGCTACTGCCGTGTCCAAGCTGGCCAAAAGCGGAGTATCGGGGCAAAACTTGATACAAATTACAGGTCATTCGAATGCGAAATCTCTATCAAGTTATTTGCAAATAGATCCAGATCACCACAAAAAAATTATTGAAAAAATGAGAGAACCTAGAAAAGAACCACCTCAACAGCACGTGCATCCAGCCCCTGTAGCAGCATCACCCAGCACAAGTACAAGTAGTGGTCTGACGGCATCTTCTACGTCGTCGCAAAACAAAAATGTGGTTAATAATTATCAGAACTGTACCTTTTATTATACAATCAATAATTAAAATTGAAGATTGAGATTTATATTAAGTACTTTTCAATATTTAGACAAATAATTTTATTAGTATATTATTATTCAATTTGTGTTCAATTTGTTAAAAAATTCAAATTTCTGAACTTGAAATAGGTATGTATTTAATATTCAGTTAATAAAGCTTAGTTTCCCTGTATTTGATTCGTGGAATATTCCTCCTAAATACCATTCGTGCTTAAAAATTAACCAGATGATTTTCCACTCATGCGTGTTTTCTCTACAAAATTATAAGAAAACACGCATTCGTGAAAAATTCTCGGAAATTTTTAAGCACTCGTGGTATTATCCCCGAAATTCCAATATGGTGGAACAAAATGGCGGCTTGGAGAATTGTTAAAAAATTATTACTTAAAAAACTATTTATCCAATTTATCTGAAATTTTGCACAAAAATCAAGTATTAGGTAGAACCCACCTGGTAAATTTTTGGTGTTAATTTTTTTTTAAATCAGCATGAAAAATCTACTTATTAGATTGATTACAAATTTTGTGCAATAATTAAGTGTGATGTAGAGATGAACTGTCAAAATGTGGTGCAAATTCAAGATGGCGGATAATTAAATGTTTTAATCGTTAAATTTTTTTTTAGTTTCTAACTTCAATGTATTCTGAAGAAGGTCAAAATAGACCGAAACGTTAATAAATATGTGAATAAGAACATAAACACATCTTACTTTTACAAGGACCCTAAGAAAATCCCAAGAAAATAAAAAAGAAAAAAATATATATATACAGGGTGTCCCGGATAAGAATGAACTCTACAGGAATCTCGTAAACTAGCAGAGATGCAGAGATGTTTAAATTAGAAAAAAGTTGCGCTCCACTGAACTCTGCAAGATGACGTTTTCAGATTTGGAATATTCCGAGTACTTCCGAAGAAATTAAGAAAAAACCGAAAATTCGCAATTTCGTTTTTATTTTTTACATTGTCACTTTTTCTCCTCTACAAGATGGCATCATTGGATTTCGAATCCGACGTTTCGTTTCTTCACAACCACCATCAACTTTATTTTTGAATAGTCGAAAAAAATTGTTATGTGCTTAATAAGCTCTATTTTTAATTCTAAATTCAATGACATAACACACTTTGCATTTATTCGACGTTTCGGACTCAAAAAATCATCATCAGTGATATTCGATGATGATTCCGCAAAAACGAAACGCCGGAACAAAAATTTTATTAGTTTATCTTGTGGAGAAGAAAAAGTTGCTATAGAAACGCAAAATTTATTTTGATCTAGCTCTTACCGTAGACTTTAAAAAAATGAATAATTATTTTATTCGTGTTGGTATCAGGTTTGATAATAGTATTTAAAGCGATAATATGAATAAAATTGTCGCGAAGAAAAAGTTGCTATGGAAACAAGAAATTTATTTTTATCTATCTGTTTGGGTTCAATTAATAACAATAAATATTTGGTTTGCTCCAGTATGTACAAAATAATTTCCAATTATTCATAGGCGGCTTTGAAATTCAACAATATTTGCAATTGTTTGGCCTGGTTACTATGAATACCTTGGAGATCTGTCACTTTTGCATTCTTGTTAGTATTTGAGTACTTATTTTTTTTAAATATTGTATTCTAAAAATGGCACGTTATTACAATGAAGTTAAATTTGATATGATTACATGTTACATGGATATAGGGCTCCGTACCATCGAGAAAGAGCAAGAAGTGCCAAAAACCATTGCACATAGAATCCTGCGTAAAGAGAAATACCATCCTTATAAATACCATATCTGCCATGCTTTGAATCCTGGAGATGAAGAACGTAAAACTACTTTCTGTGAGTGGTTCATACGAAAATGCGATGAAAATCCCCAATTTCCCCACCAGATTCTTTTGACCAATGAAACTTATTTATCTAACAATGGTTTATTTAATAGAACGAATAGACATTATTGATCAACAAAAAATGAAAACCGATTCCGCACATCCAAACACCAGAATCGGTTTGGAATAAATGTTTGGTGTGGTATTTTGGGAAACCGCATCATTAGACCATTATTTTTTGAAGAAACCCTCAATTCCGAACGGTATGGTCGGTTCCTAAGAAACAAAATTAAAGAGGCACTGGATAACTTGCCTTTAAACCTAACCCATAACATGTGGTTCCAACAAGATGGGGCTCCCCCTCACAATTCAAGACTCAACATGGATTATTTAAGAAATCGATTCGGAAATAATTTCATTGCTACTCGTGGTCCAATTAGCTGGCCTCCTCGGTCACCAGACCTTACACCTTTGGGGGTATCTGGAAAAATGACGTTTATTGGCAAACATTTCAAGATATTGAAGAATTAAAAGCCGCAGTAAGAGCATCCATCCGAAAAATAACACCGGAAATGCTAGAAAATGTAATGAACGAAATTGTTTTTCATTGTTTCTATTTATGTTTAGAAAATGAGGGCGGCATTTTTGTAGTTCATTATATTTAGTTAATAATAAGTTTTTATGTACCTAAGTTAATACTAATACAATGCTTCACATCTAAATTAGATAAATTCATAAATTTGTTATTATTTTGTAGGTTAAGTTTTTAGAACTTTATTATTGTATTAACATTATTAATAATAATTGTTGTTGATGTAAATTCTTTAATAAAAAAAAACAACTTTATTCATATTATTGCTTTAAATACTATTATCTAAATATCTATTTTAAAGTCTACGGTAAGAGCTAGATCAAAATAAATTTTGCGTTACCATAGCAACTTTTTCTTCTCGACAAGATAAACTAATCAGATTTTGGTTCCGGCGTTTCGTTATGGCGGAATCATCATCGAATATCACTGATGATGGTTTTTTCAGTCCGAAACGTCGAACAAATGCAAAGGGTGTAATGTTATTGAATTTAGAATTAAAAATAGAGCTTATTAAGCACACAACAATTTTCTTCGACTATTTAAAAAAATAAAGTTGATGGTGGTTGTGAAAAAACGAAACATCGGATTCAAAATCCAATGACGCCATCTTGTAGAGGAGAAAAAGTGACAACGAAAATGTAAAATTAGTTTTTCAATATTTTTGAAAATAGAACCAGAAAAAAATAAAAACGAAATTGCGAGTTTTCGTTTTTTTCTTAATTTCTTCGGAAGTACCCGGAGTGTTTCAAATCTGAAAACGTCATCTTGCAGAGTTCAGTGGAGCGCAACTTTTTTCTAATTTAAACATCTCTGCTAGTTTACGAGATTCCTATATATATATATATATATATATATATATATATATATATATATATATATATATATATATATATATATATATATATATATATATATATATATATATATATATATATATATATATATATATATATATATATATATATATATATATATATATATATATATATATATATATATATATATATAAATATATATATATATAGATATATATTTATATATATATATATATGTTTATATATATATATATATATATATATATATATACAGGGTTATGATAAATTAAGAAATAAATTCATTATCTTGGGAATTAAAAAGGTAATAGAAAAACGCTCGAACCCGTCGATTTAGATTTATTTTTACGCATATTTAGAAATTATTTTAAACTATATAGGGTCACTCACAAAAGTTGTACAACTGTCATCTTTGATTTTTTCAATACAACGCCTCATTTTTTTCTGCTGATTTGAATTCTCTATGAAATTCTAAACATTTTTGGTATAACATAACCTATACTGAAAACCAACAGTTATCGAAATATTCTTATCTAAATAAAACTGTGTATTTAATAACCTATCGGACATTTGTATACCCTACCTATGTCTGTCGCGTAATCCCAAAGAAAAATGACTTTGTCACTGTCACTGTGTTGACAAGTCATATAATTTATTTACGATCTGCCATTTTGATTTCAAATATTGACTATGCGTTTAACAGAGAAAGAAAGAATTGAAATTCTAATAATGCTTGGTACTGGTGATAAGACTAGGACACAAAAAGAAGTTTGTCAGTTGTTTAACAACAGATATCCTCATAGGCAACCTATTACTCAGTCTGCAGTGAGCAAAATAGAAAGGAAATGGACGGATACTTGTAGTGTTACGGACCGCTTTGGAAAAGGTCGCCCTAGGATCTCAGATGAAAAGAAACTAGACGTTCTCTTAACTTTTCAAGATAATCCATATTCCTCAACTAGTGACGCAGCCTATGATAATGATACACATCAAACAACAGTTTCCAAATTTTTGAAAAAAGAAAATTTTTATCCCTATAAAGTGAAATTCGTTCAAGAATTAATAAATGATGATTCAGATTGCAGAAACGAGTTTTGCGAAATTATGACCAACATGTGTAATCATGATCCATTATTTGTCAAAAGAATTTGTTTCACAGATGAGGCAACATTTTGTCTCAATGGAGAAGTAAATAAACAAAATTTTAGACACTGGGCACAAGAAATCCTAACTGGTACAGGGAAAGTCATACACAGTATCGTCAAAATGTATGGGCAGGTATTGTAGGCAATAAAGTTATAGGTCCATATTTCTTTGATTCCTCACTAACGGGGCAAATGTATCTTCAATTTTTGGAAGAAAATCTTATACCAGCATTAGCTACCCTACATCCTAATGTAAACGATCCGGATCTTCCCAGTGAACTGTTATGGTATCAACAGGATAGGGCACCACCCCATTTTGCAGCTGATGTCAGGAGATATTTAAATGAAACCTTTCCGAGACGATGGATTGGGCGACGTGGGACAATAGAGTGGCCGACAAGATCGCCGGACTTAAGCCTGTTAGACTTTTTTCTTTGGGGGTATGTGAAAAACGAAGTGTATAAAAATAAGCCACATACTATTGAAATTCTTAAGGATCCTATTCGAACTGTTATAAGAAATATTCAATGTGATACAGTTACCAATGTGCAACAAGAGTTTTTCCATCATCTAGGGCATTGTAGAGCTGTAAATGGAGGACATTTTCAAAATTTAATAAAGTAGTTTTCTTATTTAATTTCCTGATATGTATTTTATGTTTTATTTAGATAAACATATTTCGATAACTGTTGATTTTCAGTATAGGTTATGTTATACCAAAAATATCTAGAATTTCATAGAGAATTTAAATCAGCAGAAAAAAATAAGGCGTTGTATTGAAAAAATCAAAGATGACAGTTGCACAACTTTTGTGATTGACCCTGTATAGTTTAAAATAATTTCTAAATATGCGTAAAAATAAATCTAAATCGAGGGGTTCGAGCGTTTTTCTATTACCTTTTTAATTTCCAAGATAATGAATTTATTCCTTAATTTATCATAACCCTGTATATATATATATATATATATATATATATATATATATATATATATATATATATATATATATATATATATATATATATATATATATATATATATATACAACACAATGGCAAGAATAACATAAAGTTTAAAAAGCACTTGTTGGTTTAAAATCGATACGTACGTGCCAACTCGAAAGGACTTGATTTGCATGAATGAATAAAACAGGCATTTAGGTAAGTGAAATTCTAGTCGGAACGGATTGAAGTTTTGCTGGAAATTTCCTTTACGATTTCGAAATTCTTTGAGCTTTGAGGCGGCAAGTTGGATAACATAAAAAGTTTACGGTGTATGTAGGTGAGTAAGTCCATATGTTAAGGTAAGTTAACAAAGGCCTAAGCATTTTGATGTTGGGTTGGAGAGATCATTTATAATCTGCCAGAGCTGGTCAGTATTTTATTTAAGTAACTTGAAATTCACTGCCTAAAAATATTTCGTATTTGGCACTCGATTTTCCAAAAAAGTATTTAGTCTTGACTTGTATGTAATTGAAGTACTATCAAGAGAACTGCATATACCTCCAAATATTTAAAATTCCTTGTAGATTTCAAATCAGTTACATTTTATTTGTACATAGTGTCTAAAATAGCATCTCATAGCCCCCTATTTGAAGAAAACCATAAAAGATAGAGGAACATTTCAAAAAGTGTCACTTTATATATATCTTGCGGCTACTGCATCAAAAACATTTAATTTAATTTCTTATTAGGTAATATTAATCGCTGTGTTTGACATTTAAAAGTAAGTTTGTAAAAATACTTAAAATTAAAAATCGGTAAATTTCCTTTACCCGGAACTTCCCTCGTCGTGATTTTTTTTCAACTGTTAGGAATAGTGAATTGTGACCCAAATTATTTCAGTACCTAGTCATAGTATATATGTGTTAGATATAGGGTAAACTACCCAATTATTGGCACCTTAAGAGAAATTTTCTCTTTGGCTTTAGTTTTTGAGGCTTGGGATTACTCATTTTTATGTTGAGCTGCAATTTTTTGATCCGTAAAGATATTATTATTGAGAAATATATCAAATATTGAAATCAAAAAAGCATTTTTCTTTATATTTGGAGAAAACTAAAGAAATAACCAATTGCCCAATGATTGGCACCCTTTGCCCAATTATTGGCACTCACATGTAACCCAATTATTGGCACTATTGTTTTTTTTTTTAATTTGCTCCCATGCAAGTTGTATTTTTGTTAAAGTATTAAAAAATAATTAGAATAAATTTAGAACCTGTTTTATTTAAAAAATTAGTTGATCTACAAAAAAAGTATAATTTTGAAACATAAAAATAATTATTCTAATGTGAAAAATGTATCGAAAATAACATTTGGAACGAGAGGTAAGAAAAAAACAACACAAACTAAAATCTAATTTAACTAGGTGTCTACCTATAAGTAAATATCAAAAACTAAAATGTCTAATTAAAATCTACTTATTTAGAAATACACATAAATCTTAAGCTTGTACTTATTCTTATAACGTTAATCTAAGAAGGTAGACAGATGTCCAAGGAACTTTAAGTTTGTACAGGTACTCAAAAGTTTATTACAATTAGCAATACTATTTAGTCTTTGAAAGACAAGTTGTACACCTAAAAAGGTCGCAATAAAGTAGTTTTTTTTCAAGACATGAAATATGGTATTCCCTATTGCACGTTTGGCATCTAATGCCTTTTTTGATCTTACTTAAATTGTAAAGGCATATGAAGCATAAGCCTTTTTCTGCTGCTATATTGGATTTTGAACCCAATGATATTTTCGCTGGGGATTTAAATAAATTTCGAACATGTGTATTGGGCTTTATTTTTTTCTGACTTATTATTACTTCATCGTAAGGAGATTTAAAAAATATGTTTTTAGAATTGAAATATTGATCATCATCTACTTTTGATAGCTCTTCATGTCGGTCTTGTTCACATATATTGTTTTGTTCTTTACATTTTTCATTTTGGACGACTTCTATTTTATCGAGATCTGCTATTGTTTCTTTTTCATTTTTATCGCCTTTTGTTTTCTCTTCCATAATATTTTCTGTCTTTTGCTTTACTATATCGTTACTTATTACTTTGTTAAACCCTTTTTGATGTTCTTTGTCAATTCCTTGTTGAAGATTCTTTTTTATTTTCTTAAGATCTAATTGCTCAACATCTTTATTATAAGCAAAGTCATTTTTCTTGTTCTCTACAAAATTTTCTTTAATAAGTTGGTCTTGGTCCCTCTTTCTCTTATTTGTTTTTCGCGGGTTAGGTTGGTTTTGTTTCTTTAGTGTTTGTTTTTTGAGTCTTTCTAGTTTCTTAATTTCTGTTTTCAGCTCTTCTTGTCGTTTTATTTCTTGTTTCTCTTCTACTTGTTTTTTAAAGCCAGTAGAAGAAATTACAAATGACGTTCTTTTAATATCTCTTTTTCCTTTGCGTTCCGGTGTTTTCGCAGTTTGCAAAAAGTTATCTATTTTGACCGTTTCATTTATTTTTTGAACAAATGCATTTTTAGTATTGAAGGAATTTATATCATGATCACAATAATTTGCTTCTTCGATGCTAACGTTCTCTTCAAACGCATCAATTTCCTTTAAAATCAAACTGCCATCGTCAATCACTATTGGCATTTCGGCTATCTCTTCCTCAGTATATATAAGCTCGTTAGTATTTGCCAGTATAGTAAAAGATTCTGAAAAAATATCCTCGCTCTCAACGTCCATATCTGTAAAATAATTATAAACTTTTTTTAAAAGTTTTAAATTTTCGTCCATAATCAAATTTGATTTGGAGAGTACTTGGTATTTTTCTTCTCCAATAAGTTGTTTAAAGCCAAGTAAATTTAGAGTTCTTTCTATGGTTTCTATAAGAGGTACTTCATTTGTTTTTTCTATGGAGCTATCCTTTTTTTTTCCCAAACATTTAGAATAATCGATGGCGTTAGGATCCCAAGGAAATATTCCGCATGCTCTAAAACCATTAGCAGTTGCTATTTCGGACAAGTTATCTACAGCCTGTTTGAGAATGGGTGCGAAATCAGGCTTGCCAAGCTTTGCAAATGGATGTTGTCTTCGCCATTCTAGCACTCCAGACCGCCACAAGTTCTTTAATGGTTTAAAGCTTGCTACATCGGCTGGTTGCAATATCCTAGTCGCGTTTGGGTACAATGCTACTAAGATAATTTGCAACCTGGTACATAGCGTACTTACGTCATAGGTAACATGGGTTTTATGTCCGTCGACAAACAAGACTATTGGAAAGTTCGTGCCAGCTTTTACTAGGCTAGGATATAAGACGTGCTCTACGTAAAACAAAAATGTTTCGGATTTCATCCATCCATTGTCAGTTAATGCATAACTCCATTCTTTAGGAACACTATTCTTAACAGATTGGGATAGTCTTTTGTTTGGATATATAATCATGGGCGGCGTAACTATTCCAGATGCAGAAAACGTAAACATAACAGTTAAATTCTGTTTCGCATCACCCTGATCGACCTCATAAACATTCTTAGTCCCTTTTGGAGCAAGAACTTTTCCCAAATCAGTAGGACAATAATAAAAATTAGTTTCGTCCCCGTTAAAGATCCTACTTGGATCCTGTAAAATATCCTGAATTCCCTTTTCCTGGAAATAAGTATAAATGTCGTTGAACCACTTTCTTATATCTTGTTCACATACACTTGCGGAAGCTACTGTTACTGCTTCTGCTTTTCTCCGTGTCAAAAGGGGGTGCCTTCTGAGAAAACATTTGAACCACTTGTTTCCGGGAAAGTTGTCTTTAAATGGAGTTTTTTTCTTATTACCATTTAAAAATTGTTGTACTGAGACTTGAATATCAATTCTTCTTTTTGGGAAGCCTTTTTTTTTGACTTTCAATTATCCAGCTTACTATCTTAGTCTCTTCATCTTCAGATAGTATAGTGGGTGGTCCTTTGGCCACTTTCTTGAATGCATCTCCCAATCGAAACTGTAGGGGTAGGTAGGTGCCCTTGGAATGTTGTATTTTCTGGCTGTAGATTTTTTGGCAGCTCCACATCTAACTTCTTCCAAAGCTTTTTGAAGTACTTCTTCAGAATAACTACATCGTTTTCTGTTTTCTGACGACATCTAAAAAGAAATTATACCTAATAGTACAATATAAAAAAATATTTCCATAATTTTAATTTAATGCAGAACGTAAAAACGCTGGTATTAGCGTGAAAGTGTTTTTTTTTCATAAGCTATATTGAACTATTGATTTTTTTGTAAGTAGCAAATCTTGATGTTTAATCACAAGTTTTTAATTTAGAATAATTAAACAACCATTTTAAAAAACTAAACTTTATTTATCGTTATCTTGTTAGGAACTACTAATATCATTTTTTCAATAAAAATAGCATTCTAGTGTGGTTAATTTTCTTACACAAATATTTTTTTAAATCTTTTTTTGCAATAAAAAAAGGGTGCCAACAATTAGAAAATTTGCAATTTTCTGGTACCCATAGTTGGCACCCAAATTTTTTAAAAAGTTCTTAACAAAATTACCTTTTTTTTATACGAAATATTCTTAAGAAAGTTCTAAATTGTATTCTAAAACATTAATTGTTAAAAAAGTGAAAACAACGATATAAACCCTCAAAAACTTTTCATGGGCTTTAACAAAAAAACGTAATTTTACCATTAGTAAATTAAAGTGCTAAATTTCGACAAAATATGAAAAAAAAAACTATTCAATTAATAAAGTTTAGAGAGAACACTTTCTTATTTTATTGTTACTTGGGTTTAAATCATTTTAAGTGGCAGAAAGTTACAAAAATATAGCATTTTGAAGAGTGCCAACTTTAGGCAAGCATCGTTTTTAAAGTATCCCTATTGTTGGCATCAGGTGCCAATAAATGGAAAAAGCTTGTTTTCCGATACCAATAGTTGGCACCCGCCTTTTTACTAATATAGGTGTGTTTAAATTAATAAAAATTAAAAAAACAATAATACAAAACTATTTCCTTAACTACTTTAACTTACATATCTCCAAATTTAGTCAGAAAAATTTTTAAGAAGCAAATGTTTACAGAAGGTTGCTTAAGAAAACTCGTAATTTCTTACCTTTTTTGACCACAACAAAACACACCCGTCTTCTTGGCCGCTTTGTGCGAAACTGACGCTATAAAAAGGCTGACTTATTGCAGTGTAGATTAGGCAAGCTTGCCAAGTATCCAAAAAATACATCGTGCTAAAATATATTTCTAATAGGATCTTATTTTTGATTAAAATATATGTATGTGCCAATAATTGGGTAGGTGCCAACATTAGGGCTGTTTACCCTTACCGCAAGTTGATTTTATGTCATCTAGAAAGTGGTTTCTACACAACTCTAGGGCCGTTCAAAGCACTGTTCAAGAATATGGATCCACTGACCTTCTTGCCATCATGTAGTTCAAATTTATTCTATTATTATAATTTAATTCTTACATCAATCCTTATTAAGAGTCAAACATGCAGCTATGCTGATATAATGTTTTGTATCACATGCAACATCAATAATAATGCAATATCTTTTCTCTTGGTAACCACCATTTTTACAGTTCTCTCCTACTGTAACATTCAATCTTTTACAAAACATAAATTGTTAACAACACAATGCACTGCTCATTAACACATTTAATTTTTCTGCAAAAACTTAAAGTTAATTGAACAAGACTTTTTTAAGTTACCATACCCAAACTTTACCGCTATCTCTATATCACACTTAATTCTTGCACAAAAATTGAAATTAATTTAATAATTAGTATTGATTCATATCAAAATGTTACCAGTTTATTCCTATGTAACACTTCATTTTTTGTGCAAAATTGGATGATTAGTTTGTTCCGCCATATTGGATTTTCACCAAATATTGCCAGGTCATACCCATATGATCCTTAATTTTTGACTAAAATTTGAAGACAATATGGTAAGTAGTTTTTACGCTATGTCTTGAACTTAAAAATAGACAGACAGACCAACAGACGGACCGACAGAATTGATAAAACACATTTTTGCATCTAGGGAAGCTAAAACGTGAAGCTATGTATAACCTAATGGGGTGATTTTTCACGACTACAAACATTTTATTTGGCCGCCATTTACTTCCGCCATCTTGAATTCCCCTGCAGCACATATTTATTGGTCCAAAATTGGCTACTTTATATGGGACCAAGAAAGTTTTCGACAGATCGTTTAAATATTATCCCATTATTGTAAGCCAATATTGGCATACTGTCTAGAACCAATGTTGTTCCACAATACAGGGTGATTCATGAGGAAATGTCAATACTTTAGGTATATAACTTATATAAATAAGTGTTCGCAAGGCCTTAGTTCTCGAGATACAGGGTGTTAAAGTTTTTATTTAATTTTCCTATTTTTTAAATAAAATTTATGATAACGTAAATAATGGAGTGAAAATTGATATACGGGGGTTTTTTGGTATGACAAATTCGAATCTAATATTAGTATTGCTCTTACTTGTAGGGGGCGCCACCTACATGTCTTTCTACTTCTTCGAACAATCACAACTTTTTGGTACAGTCTTGTATTACATTTTTGAGCAAAACAAATTACTTCCTTGCCATTTCTACGGCAAAAAGGTATACCTGTTAAAAGTGGATACGAGCAACCGTTTTCGAGATATTTGGATTTAAAACAGTTTCGACGCATGTGATTTTTTTTATCAAATTCACATAAAGTATGCATGTATTGTAAAAAGATAGAAGTGTGCCTTGCCTGACAGAACAACTGCTGGTTGGTGTTCTGATCGTTTTTCCTGTTACTTAGCAATAGCAATGTCAGTTAATAATAAGATCAAATTTTGTCAATTTCTGTTCATAACTTTTATTATCTGACAATAATCATTTAAGAAACTTTAAATCTAAATACGTCATTATGCCCGTGATATTCTCGCATCGTGAATATGCAGATATGATATTCGTCTATGGCTTCTGCAATGGGGTCGCAATTCAAGCAGTCGCGGAGTACCAGCGTCGTTTTCCAGATAGAAGGGTGCCAGATAGAAGAGTTTTTCAACAAGTTTTCACTACTGCTGGAGAATCTGCGATGTTTCCAAGTGCGAAAATTGTATCTGAAAAGGAATCGGGACCCAACGTTGAAGTAGAAGAGGCTATACTCAATGCCGTCGAAAATGATCCAAGCATAAGCACTAGGCGGATTGCAGATACTTATCAAATTACACAATCGTCTGCTTGGAGAAATCTTCACATTAATTGTTTATACCCATTTCATTTACAACGGGTTCAACATTTGCAGGAGGGTGGTTTTGAGTTGAGAATGCAATTCTGCAACTGGATTAATGAAGATCGAAGGTTGTATAGGTATGTTTTGTTCACTGATGAAGCATAGTTCACGCGTGATGGTATAAATAATCTTTACAATGAACACCGATTGTCCTATGAAAATCCTCACGCTACAGTAGAACATAATTTCCAACATAAATTTAGCATTAATTTGTGGTGTGGAATGTTAAATGGTCATTTAATTGGTCCATTTATAATCGACGGTAGTCTTACAGGAGAAAAATATTTAAACTTTCTTGAAAATCACTTGCGAAATCTATTAGAAGATGTTCCTCTTAATGTAAGACAAAACATGTATTTGCAGCATGATGGAGCTCCTGCACGCTACAGTTTACTTGTAAGAGATTTTTTAAACCAAAACTTTCCAAACCGATAGATTGGTCGGGGAGGTCCGTTTAATTGGACACCTAGATCGCCAGACCTTAATCATTTGGATTATTGTCTTTGGGGGTGGTTCAAATCACTGGTATATTCCACTAAAGTAAATACAAGAGAAGCATTTTTGAATCGGATAACAAACGCAGCACAAACACTAAGAAATAACAATTTTTATAAAAATTATAAAACGTAACCTAGATTTTATTAAAAACAACTTAATAATAACAATTTTTATAAAAATTAAACACCTTTTGTTTAGTTTATGTCTGAGGCATTGAATACACACCTCAAAAAAATGTGTTAGTCTTTCATTTCAAAGCTTTTGTGCCAAGATGCTTTTAAATTTGGACAAAATAACAAACTTTTAAAATTTTGCGATAAAAAATTACGTGCGCCGAAATTGTTTTAAATCCAAATATATCGAAAACGGTTGCTCGTATCCACATTTAACAGGTATACCTTTTTGACCTAGAAATGGCAAGGGAATAATTTGTTTTACTCAAAAATGTAATACAAGATTGTACCAAAAAGTTGTGATTGTTCAAAGGAGTAGAAAGACATGTAGGTGGCGCCCCCTACAAGTAAGAGCAATACTAATATTAGATTCGAATTTGTCATACCAAAAAACTCTCGTATATCAATTTTCACTCCATTATTTACATTATCATAGATTTTATTTAAAAAATAGGAAAATGAAATAAAAACTTTAACACCCTGTATCTCGAGAACTAAGGCCTTGCGGACACTTATTTATATAGACTTTTATGTTAATTTTTTGATCCTGAATATGTACCTGAAATATCCCATAATAAGAACTGATCCTGGACCAATACTGACTCTCAACCTGTTTTTTTTATTGCCATATATATATATATATATATATATATATATATATATATATATATATATATATATATATATATATATATATATATATATATATATATATATATATATATATATATATATATATATATATATATATTTATATATATATATATATATATATATATATATTTTTCTACAACCGTCCTTAAAATCCTATTTTACACACTGATTGCAGTAGCTAAAGCTTGTTTTCAAGCACCGATGCGTGAAATACAATGCTTTTCCTAAAGGATTTACTTCACGCACCGGCTCAATAAGAAATGCATGGGCCGCCATTAATTTTAGGCACCGGGCCCGCACTGGTAATAATTTTATTAGGCGGCCGTGCCTCGCAATTTGTATCGTTGTCATGGTAACGAGTTGTCAAATTGCCAATGCAAACAGTTTAAAATAGACACTTTAAGTTCGAATAGTAATTTGAACAGATTATTATTTTAAGTTATAATAAGCAATAATTATGGACTCTGATATAGAAATGTGTACTCCACCAGATATTACGGAAGCAGCGAAAACAGCTAGTAATTCTCTGTTACCTCAGAAGTCAAAGGAAATTTATGAAAACACGTACAATAAATTTATGACCTGGCGCAGTAAGAACAATATTAAAACCTTTTCTGAAAATATTTTACTCGCATATTTATCAGAATTGTCAAAAAATGTGAAATCATCAACACTATGGAGTCATTATTCAATGCTAAAAAGTACTATTAGCATTAAAAATAACATTGACATTGGTAAATATCCAAAAGTTCATGCATTTTTAAAACGGAAGAATGAAGGATATATTCCACAAAAATCTCGAATATTGGAGAAAGAACAAATTTTCAAGTTCATAAATAAGGCTCCTGACGAAGTTTTTTTATTAACCAAAGTGATATTAATATTTGGGATTGCTGGTGCTCTAAGAAGAAGCGAAATTTATAAGCTAAAAATGTGCGATATTCAAGATTTAGGAAGTGTTCTTGTTGTATCCGTCCCTGATACAAAAACCAAAATAACAAGAAAATTTACCATTACCGAGCATTTAGAATTATACAGAAAATATGCCGCCCTTCGTCCCCAAAATTATCAAGAAAACAAATTCTTCATCAAGTATCAAGGAGGAAAATGTACTCGCCAAGTCGTCGGGATAAACAAATTTGGAAAATTGCCTAGTGAAATAGCAAAATTTTTAAAACTACCACATCCAGAAAAATATACAGGCCATTGTTTCAGACGATCATCTGCTTCCTTGCTAGTTGAAACCGGTGCAGATTTACTAATGTTAAAACAACACGGCGGTTGGAAATCTTCAACGGTAGCTGAGGGTTACGTAGAAAATTCCCTTAACAAGAAAAATGATATTTCAAATAGACTTTTGTCAGTTCAAAATCCAAATATAACCTCGATCACAAGCAGCAATATTATTAACAAATCATCATCAAAGGAGGCTACAGAAGTTAAATTTAGTAATCTAACAAATTGCAACATTACTATTAATAATTACAATAATTATAAAGAAGAAAATTAAATAATTTAACTATAATTTCTATTAAAAAGTTACAATTATTATAAAGTAGAAAATTAAATAATTTAACTATAAGTTTTATTAAAAAGTTACAATTATTATAAAACAGAAAATTAAATAAATAGTACATTAGTTTAATTTGTATTATATAAAGGAGAAAATTAAATAGTTTAATTTTATTTCGTACTTGTATTATTTACGGTTGTAGAAAAAGTATAGTGTGTAATACGTGCGTGAAGACTTTTATACCCTTGTGTGATATTGTGGCCCGAGCGAAGGCGAGTTAACTTTTATACGCGAGCGATCACACTCGTGTATAAAAGTTAACTTCACGCACTTGTTACACAATATACTATTATATATATATATATATATATATATATATATATATATATATATATATATATATATATATATATATATATATATATATATATATATATATAGTTATGTTATGTTATGTTAGTCTTTCATTTCTTCCTTTGCCCTACACGGGGCTGGCTAGTCTATGGCGGCCTGATGAGCTCTAATAAGAGCGAAATCGCGATCGTCGTTTGACTAAAATGGATCATTGTGTCTGCTGTGATGCAGAACATGTTCCAAACAAGGATCATTTTCTTGTTATGACGTTGGTGTAAGTGGAATGAAAACATACTATCATATATTATATATATATATATATATATACAATGTGTCCCAAATTTGGCTTACATGCATTGCTATCTCGTAAACCGCTATAGCTACAGGGTGGGTTAAATTAGGAAAGTTTTAGAGAATTTTATTACAAATTTGATGACGTTTTGAAGTTTAGGATATCTTTTGTGGTTTTCAAGATAATTGGGAAAAATCAAAATGGTGCATTTTCAACTTTTGCCCGTAGCTTCTAAACGACTCGTATTATGGTTTTATGGTTTATACATTATTAGGGCACTTTTATTAGAGGAACATTATGCAGGTAAAACGAAGTTTCTAGCTTCAATTGTTTTTGAGATATTGGCATCAACTTTTTATTTTCTTACCGACGCCATATTGGATTATTGTATTTTTGGAAAGATCTTTTTAAGAGCTTTCCAATGATGTATAACAAGGTAAGATTATTATTTTTCTTGAGCTCTAAAAACCAAAATAATTGTTTTTTTTTAAGTAGGCTTTGATTACGCATGGCGGCCATAATGAACAAGCCGCATGTCAACAATCATTTTGTGTTCCTGAATAGTACTTGTTATCATTTTCTCATTGTGCCGAGTCTTTACAAAGTTTATTTGAGTTTCTTATACTACTTAAAATGGAGGGTAATTATTCCAACGAAGAGAATTTGGATATGATAGAACTTTATTTTAAAGCAAATAGAAATACACAAGCAGCTGCGCGTTCATACGAAGAACAATTTCCAGACCGACATCAACTAAGCCAAAGGCATTTCAGATTTCTAATTGTAAACTTGTTAGCTTATGGGTAAAAATATTAATTCAACCATCGATGTTTCAGATTTTCAACTAAGATATTATACTAACAGTGAATACCTAGTGACTAAAATGTAACTATCACACTATTGAAAATACCTAAACTAAATTTAAATTAACACATAAAAAAAATATAAGTTACACCACATGCCTCCCTCCATTTTCCACTCATTTTTGACATTTCTCCAATACCTTCCGTGTAACCCTTCTTAAGGTGTTCCTGTTAATATTAGCAAAAACATCTCGGACTCTGTCTTCTAGCTCTCTGAGACTTTCTGGCGGAGAAAATTCGTAGACCTCATTTTTTGCGTATCCCCATAAATAAAAATCGGGAGGAGTAATATCCGGTGACCTTGCCGGCCAAGCAACAGGGCCATTATTAGCGATAATATTTTCCCCGAAAGTATTTCTGAGGACCGCCATCACCTCTCTGGTACCGTGAGCCGGACAGCCATCTTGTTGGAACCAAATATTTTGCAGGTCGTTTGGGGGAACAGAATTTATAACTTCTGGAATAATTTGTTCCCGTAATAGTTGCAAATATCTGTTACCCGATAAATTTTCTTGGAAAATGAACGGCCCAATCAAACGGTTATCTAAAATACAAATTGTTATGAGTGATTTAAAGCAGAAGTGCATTGTTTGGAATTACCTATAATGCCACACCACACATTGAACCCAAATTTTGTTTGTAAACGTCTTTCTTCTAAATTATGAGGATTCTCGGTGCCCCAGTAATGAGTATCATGTTTATTGAAAATTCCACAGTTTGTAAATCGTGTTTCATCTGTCCAAAGTACTAGTAAAGTTGGGTATTTGCTGGCATTTGTTGATGAACCATTCACTAAACGTGATTCTTCCAGCAAAATCATTTACCTGAAGACCCTGTACAATAGTAGGTTTATAGGGATGAAAGTGAAGTTTTTTCAAGACTCATTGGACGGTTGATTTGGGAATTGCCGTTTGTTCTTCAATCTTTCTTACTGAGGTTGTTGGGTTGCCCCTGACACTTTCTATTATAGCTGCGTTTCTTGCTGCATTATCTATTGAATAGGTCTTTGGTTTCGGTTTCAAAAAAGACCCGTAGGCTAACAGGTTAACAATTAGAAATCTGAAATGCCTTTGCCTTGGTTGATGTCGGTCTGGAAATTGTTCTTCGTATGAACGCGCAGCTGCTTGTGTATTTCTATTTGCTTTAAAATAAAGTTCTATCATATCCAAATTCTCTTCGTTGGAATAATTACCCTCCATTTTAAGTAGTATAAGAAACTCAAATAAACTTTGTAAAAACTCGGCACAATGAGAAAATGATAACAAGTACTATTCAGGAACACAAAATGATTGTTGACATGCGGCATTCTTTTGTTTCATTATGGCCGCCATGCGTAATCAAAGCCTACTTAAAAAAAAACAATTATTTTGGTTTTTAGAGCTCAAGAAAAATAATAATCTTACCTTGTTATACATCATTGGAAAGCTCTTAAAAAGATCTTTCCAAAAATACAATAATCCAATATGGCGTCGGTAAGAAAATAAAAAGTTGATGCCAATATCTCAAAAACAATTGAAGCTAGAAACTTCGTTTTACCTGCATAATGTTCCTCTAATAAAAGTGCTCTAACAATGTATAAACCATAAAACCATAATACGAGTCGTTTAGAAGCTACGGGCAAAAGTTGAAAATGCACCATTTTGATTTTTCCCAATTATCTTGAAAACCACAAAAGATATCCTAAACTTCAAAACGTCATCAAATTTGTAATAAAATTCTCTAAAACTTTCCTAATTTAACCCACCCTGTAGCTATAGCGGTTTACGAGATAGCAATGCATGTAAGCCAAATTTGGGACACATTGTATATATATATATATATATATATATATATATATATATATATATATATATATATATATATATATATATATATATATATATATATATATATATATATATATATATATATATATATATATATTATTGTAATAGAGCTCAATTGTTAAATTGTTATAATGTAATTAGTATGTCTGTTGTCCCAAAAAACGGTTTTTTCTACAACTGAGAGGGTAGGTATAAAAAAATTTTGAATGTTTGAAAATTTGTTTACAATTTATTGTAAAAAAAAGTTTTTCGGCCCCACCGGACATACATATATACATTATATTAATTTAACAATGGAGCTCTATTACAATAAAGAGCCTAACACTAGGTCATTTGAAAAACTCAATCAAATTTTTTTTAGTAGCACAGTGTAATTGACTTTAACACCATACGTACTCCTAAGAGAGGGTTTTATGTAAAATACGTTATTTAATTTTTCGGCTTTGTAATCAATAACAAAAATCATGAAAATGAAAATGAGACTCCTTCTGTTGAACTGCGAGATCGTTTTCTACTAATTCCTCTTCCTCTCGCTAGGTGCCTAATGGTGTATTTGGCGTATTGCGCGAATTTTGCGCCCTCTATCACGGTCGATTGCTCCTGCTAAAAGAACGAAACTATCTTTTTATATCTTTATCGCAACATCTTTGAATCGTCTTCGCACTGTCCCTTAAATAAATGAACACAAATAAATCTAACAACAAAACAGTCAGCTGAGTCGTTTTAAAGTATTAAAAAATTAAAGATCGTTTAAAAACGAATAACTTTTATATAAAATTTATGTCCATGGCAGGTTTAAAATTTCGTTCGGCCCTCTGTCAAATGTTTTAAATTTTAATATATTGTACTAGATTTTCGATACATTAGAAAAGTATCTAGAAGAAAAAATTCGACATAAATCGAAATATTTATCCCCAGAACTGTTTTTTTTCTATGAACACTAAAATAAATTTTAAATGTCCAAAAGCCTATAAAACGACATATTACTCGATTGTTTAAACGCTTTTTCACTTTAGCCCCCTCCTCTTTTTACCCTTACTCCTTATTTTCCACCAAAATAACACACAGTTTTTATAATTCAAATCTGCATACCCAAAACCCATTAAAACCCAGTATTAATTAACGAATTAATTATTAATGGAAAATTGTTACTTTTTACCAATTAATCCCCCATTTCACCCCTTTCCCCTTAACATATTTCTAATATACCCGGCAGAGTTAGAACTTTGGCCCAATTATAAAAAATTTTTCTTTTGACATGAACTAAAACATAGATACCAATTTTCAGAAATGTTGACAAAGGGTCAAATTACATTGAGAACCTGCCATATGCTTTAAGTTGGAATAAAGGATAAACCTGAATTTTTTATTGGGCCAAACAGGGTATAATATTGGGTATAATAAATATCAAAATCAATACTAGAGCAGAAATAAATCCTGTACCTAATGTGAGTTTAATAAAGTGAAAAAAGTGCTAGTTTTATACAAATTGTTTATAACTGAAGGAATCACTAACTGATTTAAAGCTTAAAAACTTAAGTCATTAACGAATCCGATCTCGTCATTTTTTTACTGGCAAGATTCAGCTCGGCGTGAATATTTTGAAAACAATCTAGTGTGTACCTAGTTCTAGATCTGCAAATGCAAAATATAGACGTAAATAAAACTTACCAAATGCAACAAATATTAGCACTTTATCTCACAACAATTGTCTTCTAAAAACGTGAATTTATGGCGTCAGTGCCATCCTCCGTATACACATACACTGACCGGCCATTTGCATTTGGTGTTTGAAGCAGAGTTGCCACAGTTACTTGGCGTTGCCAAAAGTCTTTTTAATCCTAAGATTCGGCCCATTTAAAAATATTTATTTGTACTTTCTTTGTAAGGGAAATAGAATCTTAAAAAAATACCCTCCGAATTTTTTTGTGACCACACATAGAAACTAAAACTTATCTCGTATTTACCGAGATAACTCTCCAATCCAGCAACTGTCGGGATATCAGAAGCACAAGATCATGCGATACCCCGCATGCATTCGAATAAGACCGAAACGTACCAATCAATTTGATCGCCCACCATTGGTGATATAGAGGCCGAATATTCTGGGAAAATATGTTATGTCCATATTGGCCCAACGAAGGTACTACGTTAACTAAAAAACATCGAACGGATAAAATTGTATAAGAGGTGATATATTATATTGGTCTTATATTGGCCCAAAACTGACATTATATATAGAACATATTTTTTTTGCCAATATAACACCTACATATGCTTGCTAAACAACTTTTATATTTGCCTCACTGATAAAATATTGGGCCTATATGGGTCTAAAAGTGGCATTATATATCCAAACTTATATTTTTTGCCAATATAACACCTACGTAGGCTAAAAAACTTCTATATTGGCCACACTTGTAAATATTGGCCCAACAGTGCACTAGGCTAGGACCTATATTTTGTGCTACAGGGATTAGTAACACTGTTTTACTAGTTGATCCCTGTACCACAGTTACGGTACACAATTTGAAATCAATCCATTAAATAGTTTTTCCGGCTTGGATTCGTAACAAAATTTTAGCAGTTAATTCCAACATAATACTTGACGTTTGTGCGAAATTTGAGATAAATGGATAAGTACTTTAATAATAACTTTTTTACATTTCACTAGGCCGCCATTTTGTTTCGTCATTACGGATTTTTGCTAACATATTACCAGGTCATCCCCATACGACCCTTAACCTTTGGTCAAAATTTGAAGTCAGTCAATCAATATAGGGACGCTAAAACGTGAATAAATAAAATCTGAGAGGGTGATTTCTTCACAACAAACATTTAATTGGCCGTCATATTGTTCGGCCATCTTGAATTAGATTAGAATTTTACTAATTGATCTCTATACCACAATTAGTTATGGCACACAATTTGAAATCGATCCATTAAGCAGTTTTTTCAGGCTGAATTTTTAAATAACTTATTAAGCCGCCATTTTCTTCCGCCATCTTGGATTCGTACCAAAATTTTACCATTTTGATTCCAACATAATAATTCGATGTTATGCAAAATTGGAGATAAATTAGATAAGTAGTTTTTTAATAATATTTTTTTAACATTTCACTAGCCCGCCATTTTGTTTCGCCATACTGGATTTTCGCCAAAATATTTCCAGGACATCCCCATGTGACCCTTAATTTTTTATCGAGATTTAAAATCGATCGGGTAAATAGGCTTTAAGTTATGCCGCGATCTGACAAACAGTCAGATAGACCGACAGACGGACCGACGGATTTGATAAAACATATTTTTTTGGCATGTAGGGCCGCTAAAACCCGAAGATATGTAAAACCTGAGAGGGTGATTTTTTCACTATTACAAACATTTTATTTGGCCGCCATTTTGTTCGGCCATCTTGAATTAGTACCACAATTAGACTAGTTGATCCCTATACCACAGTTAGTTATGGCACACAATTTGAAATCAACCCATTAACCAATTTTAAATAAATTGTACAACCGATTTTTTATTTTAATGGAAAATTTAACGTGTCAAATTTTAAATCTGTTTTTGGGTGCCCAAAATGGTAACTTAACTAATTTTATATGCTTATTTAAGTCAGAATTAACGATTTTTGTCTCTAAAATATCTGAAAATATAATTGTAGGTTCGCCAGAAGCATTTAAAACCGTAACACGCCAAATTGTTCCCATAAAAAAACACTATCTTTAAAATTAAAAGTGTGTATACCTAAGAATCCGTAATAAGAAAATATTACGTGATTTTACCCTAAAAATAATATTTTTTTCATTCCTCGTTTGAAGCCTTCATCTAAATTGATTATGCTATGCCCAAAATCAGTTCGATTAACTTGTGAGCTAATAGACATACCGAGATATTAAGAAATCATGGTTCTTGGGATTAGACCGTGTCAAATTGGAATTACTATCCCACGTTTCGCCTTCGATTGCACGAGGCATCTTCAGGGATCTTTACTCCACGAGATCTGAACGCTGAATAAGCTCGAAGAGATTTAGGCAAGACCTTAAACGAGGACGCAAACATTCTGGTACTTCCAGCAGATAAAGGCAACGCCACAGTCGTCATGGACAGAACAGAATATGTGGAAAAGGTTACTCAACTTTTGGACAACAACACCTATAAGGTTATGCAGGCAGACCCCATAAGTAGGATAGAAAGACGCATTACCAATTTGATCAACACATCCAGTCCACCACCAGCGGAGAAAAAATCACTAAAACCAAGCAGCTCCAAGACTCCCAGGTTATACGGTCTTCCGAAGATACCCAAGGATAACGTACCACTCGTCAGTGCAATAGACTCGCCCACATACAAACTAGGTAAATATCTTTCAAATTTTCTTAATCCATTTACTGGAAAAACAGATTCTTTTATTAAAAACTCTGCACATTTCGTGGAAGAACTCAAGACAATCCAGTTGGATCCCGAAGATATTTTGGTCAGTTTCGATGTAGAATCACTTTACACAAATCTTCCTGTCAACGACTGAATTTTCATTATATCAGACATACTGGATAACAATAATCTTGATAAGAACTTAATAGACCTACTGGAAGCTTGTCTTACATCTACTTATTTCGTTTTTCAAGGAACTTTTCATGAGCAAACTTCAGGGGCAGCTATGGGATCTCCTCTATCACCTGTGGTAGCGAATATCTTTATGGAAGCATTTGAGGATATTGCTCTAATGTACGCTCCACTAAAACCGAAGCACTGGTTTAGATATGTAGATGATACTTTTGTTGTATGGCCTCATGGACAGGATAATCTCCTCATATTTCTGGACCACCTTAATCAGAAACATCATAATATCAAATTCACGATGGAAAATGAATCTAATGGAACAATTCCCTTTCTAGATGTATGTGTTCAAAGAAAGGAAAATGATACATTAGGACAATCTGAGTATAGAAAACTGACGCATACAAATAGATACTTAAACGCAAATTCTCATCATCATCCAGCACAAAAGAAATCGGTTATTAACTCGCTAGTATTCAGAGCTATTTCGATTTCTGCTCAAGATTCTTTAACGTCGGAAACATCGAAACTGACCGAAGCTCTCAGAGGGGAATGGCTATTGCACTGAAGATATTACGCATTCAATTAAAAGACATAGTAAACCAACTCCGCCAAAGGAGAATGATAAAGAGCCACCATTAGTGTTGTTCTTCCCTACATACATGCCACCACAGACAAAATAGGACGATTACTTCGGCGGTCCAACATACGTGCAATCTTCAATACACATAAGAAGATTGGACAATGCTAGCGATCCCCGAAAGATCTTGTACCTTTCCAAACAGAAGGAGTATATAAAATTCCTTGCTCCTGTGGAGAAGTGTATGTTGGAGAACCAGGACGCTCAATATCAACTGGACTTAAGGAACATGAACGATGTATTAAAAAGAAACAAATTGTTCAATCTGCTGTAGCTGAACACCAGCATAACACTGGCCATTTCATAAATGTAAAGGGAACCAAGGTTCCAGGTTTTTATAAACGAAAAGTTAGAGAATGTATTGAAATATTTAATCATACAAAAAATTTTAATAGAGATACGGGTTACGATCTACATCACACGTGGAAACCGATCTTAACACAGGGTCACGGTTCGGCGAGCACAAGTCGGGTATAAGAGCCCACCTGAATCTCTTCAAGCTCATTCAGTGTTCAGATCTCGTGGAGTAAAGATTCCTGAGGATGCCTCGTGCAATCGAAGGCGAAACGTCGAATAGTAATTCCAATTTGACACGATCTAATCCCAAGAACCATGATTTCTTAATTGACCAAAGCCGTGAAAGCTTCCGTTCTATACCAAGATATTCTTTGATAAAAACTTATTGTAAGAAACTTGAGATAAATATTTAAGACGATTTAGGTAAAAAAAAAAATATATTTTTGCCAAATTTGTTCGCCTCATGCAGATGCAGAAGTGCTATTGCTTACATGGAAGGTTTCCACAATATTCCGTTTTCACGTAATTTTTCACGTGATGATCAAACGATATTTTTTATTTTGTTGTGTGCCCATATTTCTCTAAATACATATCTGGCTAGTGCCCGTCTTCCCTTTGCCGGCCGCGGCGTTCGGAAACTTCCAGTGGCGTATATAGACATTGCCTTAGGGCAGGGGGGAGGGATTTGAGGCGAAGAGGATTTTCAACAAAAAAAAAAGTCCCAGATTTTTACCTAATTAAGCGTAAATAATATGAACAACCAAAAAAATGATTTTAAAACTTTAGGTAAAACTGGCTCAGGGGGGTTTTACTTTCCCTTCACGAAAAAAAGGTCCTTATTTTATTTTCTATTAATTTCTATAATTTCACAATAAACAAAAGGGCCCAGGGGGGTATAACTCCCAACCACCCCCCTTATATACGACACTGTAACCTTCCGCAAAAATTTGGCCATATCCGTGGGCACCAGTGATCGAGCGATGCGAAAACAATGTGGCAGAGATAGATCGAAGTTATAGGGCGTTTTCTAAAGATTTACATGGCGGCAAAACAAAAGACGATCGGAAAATCACTAAATCACCATCAACTTTGTTATTTTTAATGGGACACCTAGTGTTTCTTGACATTTTTGGATTTGGAATTCTTCCCTTTTCAAAAATATATAATTTGCCTATATTCAGAACAGTCGTTTTTGACTTATTCCACTTTAAATTTACCACATATGACAATTTCAAAGATATTCACGGTACCCATGAAATGATGAAATCGCTTTACCCATGGAATGTCACCAACAAAAATAAAACACTTACTTTTATTTGTAAGTAAAATATTTTGTTGATTTTACGGAAAAAAAATTGATAAAATCTAAAATGTAATTTACTGAAGAAGAAAAGCTAAAAATTCTTTAACTTTATTTTGCAAATGCTAACAATGCATCAATAGCAGTGCGACAATACAGGCTGCTAGATTCTGATGCAAGAGTACCCTCAAGAAAAACTGTTGCATATATAGCAAAAAAACCACAAAGAAAATCTGAAGAATTTCACGTTGCGATTTACTTGTTTAGTTATTAAAACGATTTACTTTGTATTTCCACTTTATTTTAATAATTAAACGCATAAAAGTATGATAAAAATACAGAGAAAAAGTGACTGGGCTCTCGCTGTGTCGGCTTCTTCACACACTTCTTTTTGACCACGATGTTTTTTCGGTTTTTCTTTGGTGGCGCTAGGTGCGCCCGTAGACATACGAGGTGTGAATGGAAAGTTCGTGACGCGACAAAATCCTTGCAGAGGGAAAGAAGACGAGCAAATTTTGACTTGGACGAGGAATTATCCATATTATTATATTTTGAAGGTAAAAAATTCTTTCTTTAGGTAGTCCAAAAGTTAAATTAAAACTAATTTGTAGAAAATCCAAGCACATCCATTCCGAAAGTCTCTCGGATAACCGGAAAATCGAGGTTCTACATACGTTCAGTGCTAAAAAAATCGATACCGTACGTATAAAATTGGACCAGTGCAACTATTAACCAACGATCACTTTAACCAACGCCTCCACTTCTGTGAGGATATGCTGACCAGACTGAGGCCAGATGTGCTGTTATTCAGGAGGATTTTGTGGTCTGATGAAGCTTGTTTTACCACAGCCGAATGTTTAATAGAAAAAACAAGCACCATTGGGCAACAAGAAATCCACATATAATTAGAGACCGGATTTTAAGCAATTTTGCTTATGCTTAAATTTGTAAGCACCTCAATTAAATATTAATTTTTAGGTATAACAATGACAAAAACACTATTTTTTTCACAAAAAAAATATGCTTTTGCTTTTTCTTAATTTCGAACTTATTTTATAAAATCAGAACTTATTTTGCTTTTTTTGGCCTTTTTTTATTCCATTGAAAACAAACGCGCACCTTAACTTCAGAATGTCTTTTAGGGAAAGACCCGATCGATATATAATAATTTTAAAAACAGGTGTGGGCACTCACGTAGTTTTAGGATGCGATTAGCAAAGTTTACTAAATATACCAAAAGCTCTCGTATAAAAATATTCGCGCATGGCTTAAAATTACTCTTCAGGCGCCCGGTAAAGCCATAAATCAGGCGGCATGATGGAGTAGCGGTGCGCCTTTGATCACGCCAGAATTAAAAACTTTGCTATTAGTTACTGCTTGTCGTTCAGATAGTACCTACTGTGCTGCGTAAATATTAATATTTATTAATAAAAAATGGCCGGTAATCTAAGGGTATGGATAATCGACAACCCAGAATTAAAACTCGAAAATGGCAAAGTTTTTTGTCAAGCTTGCGTTAAAACGTTAAGTTTTACATAAAACACCGAGTTATCATTCTAGGACATATCAAAGAATAATATAGGTATTGCATTTTCATAATTATTTTTGGTGATATAGAAAATCCCATGATAATTAGTGGTAACGACACGCACGACATGTATTAAAAAATAATAAATATTTAGCCCCATTGTTTTATAATAAAAGTATCTAAAAAATAAAAAAGCTTCAGAAGCAAGCATTCTACAATCCACTAATGCCTCTACATTTTCACTGACTTAACCCAAGTAAAATGAATTTGATTTTATTAAGGAAAAAATGTTAGATCAAAATTGTTTGGGAATGAAAATATTTGAAATATTTTTAGTTTTAAAAATTATCTTACATGTACTCTCTTAAATATTAGCAGGTAATTGTCATTTAAAATATTACCCTGGTATAGCCTAGAATGTAAGTGCATATTCTTAATAAATATTTTGATAAAGGCAGCTAAAAAGTGCTTTTTATTGTAATACGTATCAA
>JAUTXW010002395.1:0-43761 GCA_030620095.1 Kuschelorhynchus macadamiae | reverse complement strand
CCCTTAATAAACACAGTTGGAAATTATCACCGCCAACACAATGAACTAGTCGATAAAAATAAGCAAATATTAAGAAGACTTATCGATGTTGTTTGTTTTCTCGGACAGCACGAATTGGGATTTAGAGGTCATGATGAAACAAGAGTTTCTTCAAATAGAGGAAATTTTCAAGGTTTACTTAGTTTATAATGTCTAAATATGACGATTGCTTGAACAATCATCTAGAGCAATCTATCCATTTTCGAGGAACGTCGAATCGAATCCAGAATGATTTAATTTCAGCTGTTGCAACCATTATTCTAAAAAGAATTAAGCAGGAGATTGGCGAGGCGCGGCTGTTCATTGCTATTGTTCTGGACGAAACAACTGATATCACTAATTTTAGCCAATTATCTATAGTAATACGCTACGTTAAAACAGACGGAAGTAATCAAGAGCGATTGCTCAAAGCTATAATGGAGCTGCAGTGATGACAGGACAATTAGGGGAGTCTGCAAGCTAAAGTTCGAGAAACTTTCCCAAGTGTCCATTGTTTTGCTCTTAAATTAAATTTAGTTTTATCCCAGTCCATCAATCAAATTAAAGAATGCAAAGTATTTTTCGTTACTTTAAGTAGCATGGCTGCTTTTTTTCCAAGTCAACAAAACGTACACAAGTTTTAGACTCCATTGTCCATAAACGATTGCCCAAAGTAGCTTCTACTAGGTGGAACTATAATGGAAGACTTGTGTTAACACTATCTGAAAATCGTGAATCCCTGATTGAACTATTTGAGAATATAATAGAAAATAATGAAACGTTGGACTGTTTGAAACGAGATTTTAATTTTAATTATTTGTTGAACATATTTTCAGAAATATTTCCATTCTCGGACAATGTTTTTAATATATTACAAACTGAAACAAATGATATTGCTTTTTGCCTAAAAAAAGTGGATGATTCTAAGTCCATGTTAAGCCGAAAAAGAGATGACTTTGGCCTATTTTGGGAGAAAACGATGACGTTAAATGTAGAGCCACAAGCTAAGCGTCTTCGAACAGATAAGGTGGAAGATGTTCAAACATCATACAGACGCCTCTTTTATGGAATACTCGATCAAATTCAGCAACAAATAAACTATAGATTTAACGGTTTAAATGATTTTAAATTCTTCGAGCTCTGCAATTTTGATGCATTTAAAGGAAAAACTTTTCCAGAAGATGGGTTTAAATCTCTTCTTCTTCATTATGGCCAGTTCTTCGACCGAGTGTTACTGCGATTTGAACTAAAAGTGATTTACGAAACTGATGACATTAGCGCAAAAAATAACGCTAAGGAACTAATGCAATTTTTAAAAGACAAGGAGCTGGAAGATGCCTACACCGAAGTGTCGAAATTGTGTGAATTGGTATTGACAATACCAGCCACAAGTTCATGAGTAGAACGCAATTTTTCAACACTTAAAGGTATAAAAAATTTCGTGAGGAATTCAACGGGGCAGGAGAGACTTTCGCATACATCGTTGTTGTCCATTGAAAATAAACTTCTCCAAAATATGTCGGAGCATCGACGTTTTTATGACGAGGTCCTTGACGAATTTGCAAGAAATGATCGAAGAATCGAATTACATTACAAATAGGTAAGTTTCTAAAAATTGCTTCCCTTTCTTAAAATTTCACGGCACTTCCCTGCTACGTCCTTACCTAATGGTATAATAATTTTGATACACCCTGTATATTTTCTGCGTACAGCAGGCCCTACAGATTTTTAAAAATTTAAGACTTAAGGGTTGGTTACAAGCGGTTAATAAAACGGTACAGCTTAATATGTAAGAAAAAAATAATTAAAAAAATCAGATCTGGAAAATTCTTAAAAATTAAAAAAAATTCAATTTGCTTTTACAATTTTATCAAGGGTTAAATAAGAAAATAAAAATGGTTTTTGTACATTTTCGGAACAGTTAAATATTGGACATTTTGTAGTCTTGTTTACAACCCTCTCTATCTTAGGTAAGCCTCATCTCAATATTTTTTCTTGTTTCAGAAATATTCCACTGTCCAACACTGTAGGTGGTAACCCCTAAGATATCTATACAATTTTAAAAAACGTCCCTAAATGCATAGTAACATACATTGTTGGACACCGTTAAAAAACCTACTAAAACTATCAGTGGAAGTTAATACCTGGTCCGGGTAAGATAATCGTGTATTGATAAAAATAATATATTTTAAAAACTCAAACTAAACTTAGAAATTTGTCCTGTATCTTACATGGTAGGTTCCTAAAAACCACCTGTTGAAAATATACACAATGAAAAGAACACGACTAAATTTTGTTGCTTAAACAAAGTCATTAAAATATATCTAAAACATCCTCTAATATACCCTAAAATTCTCAAGTAATTCGATTTAATTTGTGAAACAATTCATCAGATATCTTATATCCCCTTGTTAATTGGCTTGACAGGAAATTGCTACTTAAAATTGTTTGCACGTGCAACACGTATTGAGATAGTTTGAATATTTTAAACCTCATAGGGGAAAATATTATTTGAACAATATGGTTACACTTATTTTTCTTCTTTCATTTTGTTTAAATATTTTTGACATTTTCAGTTGTGCACTATCATAGCTATTTGGGATTGTATGTTTGTTAAGTTTTTAAGTAGTTCTTCTAACGCCAAGGGGCGGGTTTAAATTTAATTTTTCAAATATGTCATTTGGGTCTATTTTCTGGGAACAGTTATTTCTACAAATGTAAGGTAGTCACGAAAAGGAGACCCTTTCCTATTTTTAAAACTATAGTTAAAAAAGATGATAGCATATATTATGCAGTATATTTACTGCGTAGGGAGGTCCCAAGTAAGTAAAGTTTTTTTAATTTTTACTTCCCTCGTAAGAGAGAGGGTCCATATCTGTCAACTCCAATTCAGCGTGCAACGACTAAAAAAAGAATTAAGTAAGGCATACTTTTTGTTTTCAATTTCGAATAACAAATCACTAGCAGCATTTAGTGTTTTAGCCGTTAAAGTGCGGGACACGAAAAGCAAGCGGAAAAGTAAAATTTGTGTACGCAAATAAATTTTATGTTATTTTATTTGTTGTAATAGTTAGCCGCTTCACCTATAAAGTGCGCCAGCTAAGCAGTACGGAAAATTAATCGAGGATTTAGTAAATTTCGCACTGGTCCACTTGTAATTGGGATGTGCCTAGAGTCTCCATGCATTTGCCGCTAGAAGGTTCTAGCTATTTCCAGTGGCGTCTATACATTTCGAGCATTTGTTTTCATTTTTATATAAATGCGTTGCGTTGAATTTGAATTATTATTTCGAAGTAACGATGGCGAGCAAAAGAGGAAAAACAATTCGCAGTGGTGCACGTGAAGTTATTGCGAGCGTTATAGAGGCCTGTACTAGAGAAGCTGAAAATAATAGTTTGACTATTCCAATTCAAAATCGAACAGAACCCGCTGCATTTTACACTGGTGTTTTGGAAAGTAGTGTAAGAAAAATTCAAAGAGAACATAATGATCGCTCATGTTCTACTTCACCTTTAAAATCTCCTGGTAAAAAAAGACCCCGATTATCATACAAAGATAAAATTGATAATGGTGATTTTCAAGTAATTCGACGAACAATAGAGGATTTTTATATAAACTTGAAGAAGGTTCCGACCTGCAAACCCCTACTTCGTGCGATAAAGAACAAAATAGATTTTCCGTACGGGTATAAAACTTTAAATCGGCTTTTACGATCAAATGGTTTTGTTTGACGCAAGTGCCAAAATAAACGAAAATTGCTAATTGAAAGACCAAGCATTTTTCACTGGCGGGTGAAATATCTATCAACTGTAAGGCAATATAGGCAAGAAGGGCGCAATATTATGTATCTAGACGAAACCTGGGTTGATAATGATATGACAGTGAACAAATGCTGGCAAAGTGAAAGTATTACAGGTGTTGTTCAGGGAATCTGCTCTAGTAGTCGCTTTATTATAGTTCATGCTGGGTTCAGAAGCCGGATTTGTTCCAGGTGCTGCTTTAGTTTTTCGCTCGAGACTAACAACTGGAGACTATCATGGACAGATGAATAGAGATAATTTTGAAAAGTGGTTGCCCGAGAAGCTTCTACCTAACAATCCTCCCAAATCAGTCGTGGTAATGGATAATGCGTCTTATCATTCTCACGTAGAAGATAAGGTGCCAACTAAATACTCTACAAAAGCTTATATGATATCGTGGCTTAAATCGAACAATCTCGTATGTGATCCAACATGGAGAAAATATCAATTATATGAAGTAATATCAGCCAACAAGCCTAGAGAAAAAAATTATAAAATTGACGGTCTTTTACGTAACCTCGGCCATACACCTTTAAGGCTGCCCCCATACATGTGCGACCTCAACCCTATTGAACTTGCATGGGCATGAGTAAAAAAATATATTCGAGAGCGCAACACCGGTGAACTTTCAATTAAAGATTTAAATAAAATAATATTAGAAGCGATTGACTCAGTATCGGCTGAAAATTGGAAATCCACGTATGTTAAACATGTTCGTTCTATTGAAGATAAATACTGGGAAGTAGATGGCAAAATTAAAACGGTTATTGATGATTTAGTTATCACAGTGGGGTCTTCAAGTAGTGACGACGAAACCTCATCATTTTCAGAGGAAAACAACGATTTAGAAGAAATCGAATCAATAGAATGACAGCCGTCAACCTCAAATATGGCTTAGTTTTTTTTTCATATATTTTGTGAAATTGTTCATAAAGTAGATGTCAAAAAACTGCTTCAAAATAATTAATTTTCTGTTCAATACCGGGTGTCAAAAAATATCTAATATTGCAATTAATATTTGAAAAACTACAGAATTCATATTTTCCAAAATTAACACATCAATGTAGTTATAGTAGGGGAGCCAGCACTGATTCCAGTGAACAAGATTTATTATTTGGGCTATTCGGGTATGCCAAAAGTAACCGTTTGTCTCCGTCTGTCATATTACTTTGTACAGGGGGCGTCATGTGAAGTACTATACAGGGCTTTTCCTAATTGCATGCTAATATTAAAGGGGCGTGATTCTTGTACCTTTTTAAGAAAAAAAGTTTAATATGAACCTAAAAGTCTTAACTTTGGAGATACAGGGTTTAAAAAAAAACATATTTTTTAAATCCTAATTCTGATGCTATTATAGATAAATAACTGTGTAAAATTTGATACAGGTCTTTTATGCACAAAAGGGCATTTTTTATTAACAATCAATTTTTGAAATTTCTACCAGTGGCGTGCATATGTAATTAACCCGGGTAAATCCATATGCTCCTTAATGCATAGAAGACAATAGCATCAGAAATTGTAGATATATATAAAGGATATCAACCAGGTTTTTTAAAACACACAACATTGTGGGACGAAAAATGACGAAACAAAATGGCAGCCAAATAATTTTTTTTAAAAATCGAGGTAAAAAAATCTTCTTCAATTGACTTTAAATTTTGCAGAAAAATTAAGTGTGAAAATGGGATTAACTGGTACGAAACATGATGACGTAATAATATGATGGTATGTGTCAATGCAAAAGCCACTTATTGCATTTATTTTAAATTATGCCCAATAGTCAAGTGTGTCATAGGTAGAAAGAAACTGGTAAAATATTAGTAGGAATACAATATGATGGTACAAAATGGCGTCCAATAAAAATATTTGAAAAGACAATATATGTAACACATATATACTGTGACTATGTACAGGGTTATTGATTATAAATGTCCCCCCCTTTAACTTTTTTGTTTGGCATTTTAGGAAAAAAAATTAAATATAAAAGTTGCTTGGAATAAGTCAAATTTTTAAAATATTATATTTCTAAATATACAGGGTGTGTCACAAATGTGCAGCAACTGCCAACTTTGTTATTTTCAATACGATACCATATGTTTTATTTCATTTTTTGATTCTACATAAAATTCTAAGCATATTTGATGTAGCATACCCTATACCTAACTTCAACTGTCTCCAAACTATAAACAATTGAAAATTGGCACTTTTTGCACTTTGACTCATTATAGTGGCAAAACCGTTAAAGATAAAGGAAAATAAATTTCACTTTCCCATCTTACATTTTTAAGAGCTATGTGATGGTCGTAATTGATGGTACCAACGAAGGTACCAAATTTGGTACCAATGGTACCCACTGTATATTTATGTTATTAGATAGCTTTTAAAAAGTTAAGATGGGAATGTAAAATTTATTTTCTATCTTTAACCGTTTTGCCACTACTTATAATGAGTCAAAGTGCAAAAAGTGCCAATTTTCAATTGTTTGTAGTTTGGAAACAGTTCAAGTTAGGTATAGGATATGCCATATCAAATATGCTTAGAATTTTACGTAGAATCCAAAAATGGTATTGTATTGAAAATAACAAAGTTGGCAGTTGCTGCACATTTGTGACACACCCTGTATATTTAGAAATATAATATTTTAAAAATTTAACTTATTCCAAGCAACTTTTATATTTAAATTTTTTTCCTAAAATGCCAAACAAAAAAGTTAAAGGGGGTCCCCCATTTATAATCAATAACCCTGTACTGAACTAAATTGGGGCCACACTTCTCTATTCCTAACAAATGAAAAAAAAACATAACAAGGGAAATTCCGCAAGGCATTTTATCGATTTTATTTTTTTTGTTTGAAAATTGAGAATTAAACAATGATTCCTTCAAATATGTCCATCAATTCTATGTACTTCAGGCAACAATATACAATAATAAGACGAACTTCTCTATCACACCAGGTATCGACATCAGTAAGTTTTCAGTCTCCCAAGATCATCGATCGTCGCGAGACACCGTTAGCGGCGCGGGTGTAGAGGCGGGAGCCCGCGTTCGGCAGCCATTTGCATTCGTCGCCATCGTAGGCGGCGGGCCGGATCAAAGCTAGGACCGCCGCCGAAAACGCGAAGCCACTCCGGAGCCTAATTACGTTTCCGGTGATCGGAGGAAATTGCATGGATCCGGGTTCCGGCTGAAATGCCGCCGGCGCTGCGGATTTCAGGACCCGAGTTTTGATTGTAAATTGAAATTAACTGTTTAGTTTATTTTGGCTATGGAAAATACATAAATGTCAGGTACAGTATATTCTTTAAGTACCTATATTATAAAGCTATTTTGATTTTTAGTATAAATCTGTAATTTTATATTTAAATAAGTAATATGTTACGAAAGTAATGCAGGCTATATACAAGTAAAAACTATCTAATCAACCCACATTACAAGAAGAACAATTTTACCTAAATCTTGCGATTTATCCCTATATGCCGAAAAACATGTTTTCTCAATCCTGTCGGTCTATCTGTCTCTCTGTTCGCGACATAACTTGAAATTACGTTCCCAATTGACTTCATGGGGATGAAGTACACTGACTGGCACGAAAAACGGGCACCTTAAAAATTTGATGAATTTTAAAGTTCATTATATTTTTTTCTGGTGGGCTGATTTTAACGATTTTTTTAGCAATTTGTAGCTAAATTATTTAACTTTTTAGTCTTTCTAAATTAAAAATGAAGTTCCAATCTTATCTATTATATGAGGGAACAACAAAATAACAAATGTTGTTATCTCGCCGAAAGTTTGAAACGCCCTGTAGAATTATTTAGCAAAATAAGGAACTTAAAACTCATTTTATTATCAAGGTACAACTTTTCTCGATAATTTGTTTTTTATCTCATCTCAATAACTCTATTTTTATTGGAGATACAAAAGTTTAAACAAGACACTAACATTTTTTTCGTAACTTTTATTCTGATTATAATTTTTTACAGAATGACCTATTAATTCATGGGAAAATAAAAACACACAATAATAAATTTAAACCCGTTGACCAACCATCGAGCTTCAATGACAGCGTTCGGCGAAAGTTTGAAACGCCCTGTAGAATCATTTAACAAAGTAAGGAATTTAATGCTCATTTTATTATCAAGGTACAACTTTTCTCGATAATTTGCTTTTAGTTTCATCTTAATAACTTTATTTTTAATATAGATATACGCTTTTGAAAAAGACGCTAACGATTTACAGTTATTTTAGCATTAAAAGGGTGATTTTGCTTTTGGTCTTAATCAACATACCTATGAAATGAAATAGTGTTTATTATTTTTGTAATGCCACTGTCTCTAAAAGGTCATATTAATATTGTTTATTATAGCAGAAATGGTTGCAAGTCTAGAAATTGCATCGGCTACTGTTGCTTTAATTGAAGATGGTAGAGATCAAAGTTATATCGCTAACAGATTCAGGTATGCACGAAGTACAGTGCAGCGCGTTTACGCACACTTTCTAGACACAGGTTCATAGGCTAGACCTCGAGGAACAGGCCCACGTTGGAGAACTTCCAATCGAGACGATCGTTTTATTGTAAGCTTATCGCAAAGATACCGCTGTTTGTCAGCTGTTCAAATTCGTAATAAATTGTACCACGTAAGGCACGTAAATGTAAGCGAACGAACTGTAAGAAGGTTAAATGACGCAAATCTTATGACAAGAAGTCCTGCTTCGGGACCACAACTAACTAGAGACCATTCGGCTGCGATTTGCCAGAGAACACCAAAATTGGACTGAAAATGATTGGAGATATGTTTTATTTACCGACGAATTAAGGTTTTGTTTGAGATCCCCAGATGGTCGAGAAAGAGTATGGAGACGAACAGGGGAGCGATATGCCGAATGTGTTTTTAGTCCCAGAATAAGCTTTCCTGAACCTCCCGCTTCCAATCATAGAGGCACTTACAACACTAATAAATGAATCTCTTATCCAAGGTATATTCGCTGAATGTCTTAAAATAGCTATAATTATTCCTCTTCATAAAGGGGGCGAAAACACTAAGTCTTGCAATTATCGCCCAATTGCTCTATTAGCAGTGCTATCAAAAATCATTGAAAGGTTACTAAAGAATCGTCTTATGTCACTTCCCGTTAAACAACAGTGCCCCATGTTCTCGTTGCTTAGCGACGTTTACTTATCCCTCAATAACAACCACCCCACCGCCTCAGTTTTTTGTGACTATGCAAAAGCCTTTGACTGCATGATAATGTCATGAAATTTTGATAAGCAACCTGAATTTTTGTGGAATCCGGGGTATTTCTCTAAATTGGTTTCTTATCTCGGGAATAGGCAACAATTTGTAAGGGCAAATGGTTCTGATTCTGATTGTAAATTGATTACAAGTGGAGTCCCTTAAGATTCGGTCTTGAGACCTATTCTATTTTTTGTTATATATTAATGATATCGCCAACCTAAACTTGCTGACGACACAAGCATAACATGGAATGATTTTTGATACAACGTCTTTACAATCTAATATTTCCAACGACCTTGTTATGATTAAGGCATGGTCCGATTCCAATCTGCTTTGCTTCAATGTGGATAAAACAGTGGCCTTATCTTATAAGGGGATTTTTACACCAGCTACTTAACAGCAATATTAAATACGTTGAGTAGGTTAAATTCCTGGGTTTGAATATAAATAACAACCTAAAATGGTCTAAGCTAAAAAACTTTTTACCGCCTACACAACACGTATATCCTACCAGAAAGAAGTACAACGCCATAAAACTTTACAATCATCTTTCAGAACATTTAGAAACAATCCCTATGTTTGCACTACGCACAAAGCGTACCTCATTGAAAGACCTTTTTACTGCGTGATTGATTTTTATAATAAATGATATCATTAAAATGTTTTTTATTTCCTTCTTTACTTAAATCATGTTGCTGCAAGGCATTTGAAAATATTTTATAAGGAATGAACTGTCTGATAGTCCGTTAACATAAATATTTTTTGTTACATATTGGATTAAAGTTATACATTTTCTTTTTCTTCTAATACACTTTAATTACTATATTAGTTCAGTGCACTTTTTGTTTAACTTCACTTGTTTTGCTTGTTTAACGATAACATAATAGATTTGAAGGTCGCGTAATTTTAATTTCAATGTCATCGAAATTATTTACATCGCATATGTATTGTTTATTTCCTTTTGCTAGGTCACCCGGATTCATTAACCGCTTTACGGCAATGTTAGGAATATAACGAATATTATATTTACAATTTATGTATTTGCATTGACCTATCGAAAAATGATTTTTTTTCGGTCAATATTTCGTTTTTTCGTTGTTTTTGTTTTTTTAATTTTAAGGTAAATTTTGCTTTGTCCATAAAATTGAAACAATTTTCCTGTGACAATAAGGCATACCTACTTTTGTTTGTTTGTTTGTTTTCAGAAAGGTTCAGTTATGGTATACGCGGGAATTTCTTTGGAATCACGTACCGACTTGTATCTTGTTCCTAGGGGAGCCATCAATGCGGAAAGGTACATACACAAAATTTTGGTTAACAGTGGCGGCTCGTGAATTTAAGAAAGGGCGAAACGCAGCGTAGCTAGGTGCACAGCCCCGCAGGCGAAAAATTTTTGGGGTGCCACGACCAAAACGGCTGTTTTTTTTTTACCTTTTTATAATGTTAATTATCCATAGCTTTGGAGCGTTTTTTAACACATAGGGGAAATAATATGAATTTATAAGATTTTAAATATATATATTTGTTCTTAGAAAACAGTTATATACCACGATACACGATACGATGCAAAACTGCTTCCGCCTCCGATGATTTGAACGCACTAATTTATATTAATTCCATAACAAGCGAACAAGCGCCTGAGGCCTGCAGCAGCAGTTTTATGCCGCTCCCATCTCTATTTGGCTTACGGATACTCACCATTGCATTGCCATAACAACTGCCGTAAACAAATGTAAGCGCGAAAGCAGGTGTGAGGGGGGAGTCTGAGGCGGAATTTGTTAACTGCTGATTGTTATTGTTATTCCTCAACGGGTCGCTCTTATGAAAAGGTGTTCAGCGGGCTACGTTTTTAAGTCATTATTATTTTTTTGAATGTATAACGCACTAGTTTTGATAGAAAATAATGGTATAATTAAGTAAATAATGTGAATTTATAAAAAAACATACTACATTTTTATAATAGAAATGTAGATTATAAAATGCTTAATATTTTAAAAGTATTTTTATTTTTAACTAAATTGATTGGAAAATGTAGGTGAAGCGGCGCTTCACTCACGTCCCCTGGCGAGCCGCCACTGTTGGTTAATTATGTTATGCCACATGTACAATTGGTGGGGGATAATTTTCTTCTAATGCATAATAACGTGCGACTTCACACAGTGCGGATAGTGAGGGAATACTTAAATGGTCCAACCTCCAAATCCCACAAATGGATTGGCCACCGCTCAGCCCAGATCTAAACCCTATCGAGCATGTCTAGGATATACTCGGTCGGAAAACTCAAAGTTTATTACTCGCCCCTGGAACATTGGATGAGTTGCGAAGGGTACTGCTAGAACAATGGGCGGCTATTCCTCAGGAGGATATACGACATTTAGTGGAAAATATGCCGAGATGAATAAACGCTGTCATTGAAGCTCGAGGGGGTAATACCCGGTATTACTAATCATCTGGTTTAAATTTCTTATTGTATGTTTTTATTTTCCGATGATTTAATAGGTCATTCTTTAAAAATGTATAATCAGAATAAAAGTTACGAAAAAAATGTTAGTATCTTGTTTAAACTTTGGTATCTCCAATAAAAATAAAGTTATTGAGATGAAACAAAAAACAAATTATCCAGAAAAGTTGTACCTTGATAATAAAATGAGTTTTAAGTTCCTTACTTCGCTAAATGATTCTACCTACATGGCGTTTCAAACTTTTGTCGAGAATAACAAAATTTTGTTTTCCCTCGTATAATAAAGAGATGGGAACTTTCATATTTAGAAAGAGACTAAAAAGTCAAATAACTTAGCTACAAATTGCTTAAAAATTATTAAAATCAGCCTACCAGAAAAAAATATACTGAACATTAAAATTCATCAAAATTATAAGGTGCCCTTTTTTCGTGCCGGTCAATGTAGTAGCATTTTGGTAGAAATTTAAAAAAATGTTGGAAAAATATTCCCCGCCGCTGATTTTACATGAAACAAGTTTTTGGAATCCGAAAAGCTTATGCAAATTGGTTAAGAAATGTCGGAACGCCTGACATTTAAATATCATGTCAAAAAAAGTGTTTGTCGTTCTTTTTGACGAGCAGTTTATATGGCTAAACAATATGATGTTCTAATAAAATGTTTAAAAAGTCCGTAAAATTCCATTTCCTAGAATAAAAAAGCTGGAAAATATTAAATGCAATAAATGATTTTTTTTAATAGGCTATTTATGATAAAGTTGTGAAAAATAATGAATAATAAATTAAAAATAAATTAACAATGAATAATAACAAAATTTAAAAAAATGGAATACTTGAGTACCGAAGCAGTAATTTTATTTAAGTAGGTATGTAGATATAAACAGAAAAAGTTGTGGACGTGAAAAAAGGTAGCAAATATATACCAAATGAATATGAAGAAAAATAATTGTTAAACATTCGGCAACTTGGCAGGGCATATTTTGGTTTATGTTGAGCCCTAAAATCGTATCCTATCTGGGGCCCCCTTAGGAAGTGTTTTTAAATTAAAGTATTACAAAAAAAAACGTTTATTTCAAACATTTTTATACAATTTCAGATATATTATTTTATAAATTTTAAAAAATGAAATGAAAATATCAGGAAAGCAAAAAGTACGTCTATTTGGTTTTACATTAATCAAATTGTTATCTTAGTGCAAATCTAAAGTCTTTTTGGTCCAGTCGAACATTGAAATTGTTATAAAAAATCACTTTTTCGCATTACCAGTACAAATTTCAGGTTGTCAGCTCAATTCTGGTCAACCAAAATGTACCAAAGTACCAGTGACTATGGTCCCACGTCTGATTTTTTCCTAAATGTGGTAGTTTCTAAGATAAGTCGATGGAAAAATAAAGTTAAACTTCTACCACTGACATTTCAAGAGAAAAATCTGCAAAATGGAAACGCACAAACTACAAAAGTGTTGAAGAAATTGTATACACAATAGATTCTGTAAATGAAGAAATATGTCCAAAATTACCAGAACCTAAACATATTTTGCAAACTTTTCTTTACGTTTCTAGAAGTAAACTGAAAAAATTCGCTGGTTTTCGAAAAGGACATTCAACTGAAACTGCAATACAGTACGTAAATGAGAGCTGAAAAAGAAGTTTTGATAAAAATGAAACTGTTACAGCAGTGTTCTTGGACTTCAAATGAGCATTTGAAACAATTCACAGAAAAAGATTATTATGTAAACTATATCAATATGGTTTCAGGGGTTCGGTTTTTAAATGGCTAAGAAATTAATGTAGTACACAAAAAACCAAAATTAATAACTAATTTTCTCAAAAGATTTCAAACAACATTGGTGTTCCACAAGCAAGTATTTTGGGTCCTTTATTATTTGTTTTGTATATAAATGATATGCCTAATATTTCAAGTTCTTGTAAAATTCAGTTATTTGCTGATGATACTTTAATATATTTAAACGGAATGGATATTAATAACATTACAAATAAGTTAAATTTTGAATTGAAACTTTTTTGTAATTGGCTTAAAGTAAATAAATTAAAATTAAATGTATCAAAAACCAAATATATAATACTTGGAAATAATAATTTAAATATTAATAAAAATATTATAATTGATAATGAAAATTTAGAAATGGTTACTTCTTTTGAATACTTAGGAATTTTAATTGAGTCAAATTTAAAGTTTGACATTTATTTTTAAAAAGTAATTTCTAAAATTTCGCAAATTTTAACTACTATTTAAAAAGAATTAGTAAAAATTTGAACTATTTGTCCAAAAAGATGAAATATAATACAATAATTTACCTCATTGCCTGTACTGTTCAACAATTTTATATAATACTTTATATAATAATATAATATTAAAAGAATATTTGTTAAATAACCAAGATTGATATATTTATAAAATAATCTTATTTTAATATTAATAGAATGTATAATTTTTGTATTTAAATAGAATGTAAGAGTAGCATTTTTGCTAAATAAACTATGTTGCTACTACTACATTTACAATAAACTGCCAAAAATTATTATTTTTTGATGTTTAAAAAATCAGTTTAAAAAAGGGAATCTAAAGAAAACGTGATAATTAGTTTTTTGTCTGTAAAGTTTCAAAAATACTTAAAACAAATTTAAATTTTATTACCTAATATTTTTACGGTTTTGCAGATTTATGAAATCGTTTTTTAATTATCTGTATTAATTGTTTATTTACTAAGTCGGTCAGGTATCATATATGCAAGAGGCCTTGAAACAATAAAATCGCATTAAAAGCATTACATTTTGTTTAGACGGTCAATCATTACTTGCTTTTTAGACCTTCCTAGGTATTTCGAATATCTCATGATGAACAATTTTCATTACCTAAATCAGCAATGATTATGAAATTGACTCACATTTACCAGCCTTAAAAAGCTTAAAATGTCTACTTTTTAATTTAAGAGGTTTTTCATATTTTCTTAGTGTTCCAGTTTTGAGAAATTTCTCCCTCACACTGTCAAAATCGGCCTTTTTCTATTAAATAGCTCTCTACTTTAATTATTTTACGTATGAAATCTAAAACGAATTTACGATTTTGTTTTTCATTATGCTGTTTGTGTGTACGTGGAGAAAAGAAATCAACTTTCATATTTTTAATCTCACAGAAGATGTCAGTGGGAGAAATCTAAATATAGATTCCAATCGATTTATCTCAAAGTATCCAGGGAAACAATTATCAGAACCATTTTTTACATGATATACTGACCTTCATTTTCACATATTTTTCTATTTTGGCAAATATTAACAAAAAATAATTATTTTCCTAACAAGTGCACAAAGTGATACTTTCCCGCACGCAAAAGCAGTTAGTGCGGGAAAGACACTTTGCGCAGGTGTTAGGATTATTATTTTTTTTACGAGTGTTACAAATTTTACAAAGTTTTTACCTATTTATATAAATAGGTTCTAAGCGCAGGTAAAACCATATTACTTATACGTCATAAAATTGTAAAAACCCTTAAATAAATTAGATACACTTTTTATTTTAACTTAAAACAGAAATAAAATTATTCATTATTATTAACAACATTATAATTGAAAATACAGTTTGTGGCATCCTGCAAATTTACAGCTGAGTGCAACTGGTTTCTTGGGAAAGCTGAAGAAAAGATGGTTCGTTATCCGGCGTTAATGAATGAAATGGAACTTCAATGGTTTTCTTGCAAATAGACAAACTTGCTATTTCAACTGGATGATTTTTTGCACTGTCACTTAAAATATTGTCGCATAACTCTTTTTTGTATGTAGTTGAGTCGACTTCCAGCCTCCTAAACGCTTTACATCGGTAAGTCCTTTTCTAGAATCGGCCAGCAAAGTTTCAAGGGAGCGGTTAGACAATTTTAGAAATGCCGCAATTTTTGAGGGCATCTTCCCGAAACTGTTAATCCCGACACGCTGTGTTGTGCACTTCCCTCTTGATGAGTTGTTGATGGTGGTCGTAAGGCTGTATATTTTCTATAAAATAGTAGATACTTTCCATTGTTAATTTCGTCGGATATAACAAAAGAGCGTGAAGTGTAATTTTTCGAATCCTGAATTTTGACCACAAATAAATTTTCCTTGTCTTCAATGTCAACTGTTGTTAGTTTTGCTAATTCCTCTCTTCTGCAGGCGCCTGCAAGCCCAAAAACAGTCGAAACTTCCAACAAAATATATATATCATCTAGCGCCTTATTCATGAAATCCGATATGCTTGCAAAAAAATTTGCTTTCTTTGGTTTGAAGCCAACATTTTGTTTTTTGATAAAAGCGCTTAATTCGTAGAATTTGCTTATATTCATATTTTCTTTAACTTTTAGAACGCACTTAAGCATTGAATATTTATCCCATAAAGTATTTGGTTTAAATTATTTGCTTAATTCAAGAAAATAAGCTAATAGTGCCTCTTCTTTAACCGTTTTCATACTTTTTCTTTTAAACCATTTCCCGAACAAGTCACACTGCTTTTTATTCTTCTGTTTTGATTCCACTGGCAGTTGCTCCAAATTTGCTGACTCCGCGGCTTTTAGTACCTCTTCTGGTATTTCTTCATCCGAACTATCTATCTTAAGCAGAATTACTTTTTTTTGAAGCTTTTTTCAAATGATTGAATGTTTGTATTTTGGTTGACATAGCAAAAAGACTGAAATTGTCAAAATTGCAAGGTGGTAAAGAGAACTTATTGTTGTCTTATTTGACACTGACAAGTAATGATATAGGTCGTTTAATTAGTTATCAAATTATGGTAATCTAATATGGAGTTAATTTGGTTCTCTACAAGAGTAAAAAAAAGAACACGATAAATCTTTATTTTTTGGATATTATTTAATGCTGAAAACATTAAAATATCTAAAAGTCCTATTTAAAGACGACAATTCTGCGAATAAAAAAGTATGCGCAAAGAGTTTCCGGGTGCAAAGTAGTAACTTCGCGCACGCTCGTAGAAGAAAATAATTGTTGCATCTTCTTGGTTTTGTTTTTTAATTTGTCTAGGGCCTAGCAATATAAAGTTTGACTAGTTCAAAAGAACTATAATATAAAAACTCGCCTGTTTCTCAATATTCCTGATGCCAGGGTTAAAAAATAGTTTTCCTGGACTAATAGAAATGTAAACAAAAACAAAATTAATCTTTAGCCTAATAGGTAAATAAGGTAAAAAGTATAAAATAATATTTTTAAATATGCAAATGACAGGCCGCGTGGAGCCCCTCTGATTACAGAACCCTGGGCCCGCGTCTCTTGGAAAAATAGGTTCTGCAATTTGGCCTTTAACCGAAACATCCCTCGTCCCCTTATCCACAAATATATTTCACTCTTCGTAATAAAGCGAGAGTTATTATAAGTACATTGGTAGAAAAATAGGTAAAGACCTTTTTAACACAACTTTTCTTGTAATGACATTTTTTTTATCAAGAAAAGTGAAATATATAATAATATTTATGCAATGTGTATAAAGTTATTTTGAAATATCAATACGCATATATTATAAAATAAGATGAAATCCGTTACGAGGAAACTTCGGGGTAAAAGCCAATTCACTATTTCTTTTTATTAAAATTGAATTTGTTTTATATAAAAAAGTTCAAAACACATTATCTGATTTAAAAACGTATTCAATTACATACTCAAATTTTTTATACAAAATCAAGTCATTCTATTTTATATACATATATAAGGGTATCATTATAAAAACATAAAATAGTTTTGTTTCGATCGTTTTAAGTAAATGAATACCAGTATATCAATGTTAATTAAGCTTTTAATTTTGATTTGGCTGAATTATATGGCATCTAAAACGCCGGGACTTTAAGGAGGACAAATATAGTCCTGCAGAGTAGCTGTAGAGGACAGACGACATATTAGCCCAAAGAAGGACTACTCTCCCTGCTGGAGGATGGTTGGCAATCCTTCATTACTGTGAAATAGAGTTTAATATTACGTATCCCTTTTGGCCACTTGAAAAAAATTTAGTGGAAAATTTCACACCTGTACATTGTAGCCAATCAGATGCCTTTATTTTTCAACGTTACCATAGCAACGGGTCGGATTTCCGGAAATTTTTTGCAATTACACTGGAAATCTTTTTGACAGATGGCATGTGATAAGACAGAAAATTTACATTATTGCATTATTTAAACATTTTATTCCAAAGTTTGGGCTTTCAATAATAAAACAAGGCATCAAAATATTTCTTAAATTCTTGCATTACTTCTCGCTTTCTTAATAGGGAGTCAGGAGGTGCTTCAGGTGTATACAACTCATCAGATGTTTATATTTCAGGAAGTAGATATAATATTTGTGCACTATTTTGCTCCGCTTACTTCGGGATAATCGGTCCAAGAAAGAAGATTCTTGATAAACAATTTTTTTTGTTGACATCCGCAAAGAGACCTTTTTGGAAAGAGTAGATAGCGGCCTTTTCTACTATTTTTGTTAGGCAAGGCAATGTTCTGTGGTTTATTTAAATATCGTTAGTCTTCATACAAAACTTACATAAAGTGTCACTCTTTAAATTATCCATTTTAAACATATCTTCACATAACGTTGGGCGGTGTAAATGTCGCTGTCATTCTTAATTAATATGATTATTTAAATATTGTACATAATACCTACATAATGTACTATCAGGATAAATTTCATGCAGTTCCGTGAAGTTTAGTGATATTAAATAGGACAAAATTTCAATTTTAAAATATCCTGAATCTGATAAAGTATACTTCTGGTTAGTAAAGTTTACAGAAATTAGTTTTTTTCTAGGTAACAAAAACTCCTACAAGACCGTAGGTAGGTAGTAGTTGATTAAATTGGCAAGTTTTACCTAATAAAATATACTTCCTTGAATTTTAATAAATTAAGCTTAAATAAAAATAAAATTTTAGTATGTTTTAAAGATAGAGCAAAATATTTTACTTTACTAAAGTTTTAGGAAAAGTTTAATTCTAAACGTAAAAAAAAATGTTTTTTTATAAGAATCAAAACTATACTATACGAATAACTAGACCACCGTAAACTAAATCATCAAGGAGTGTGTCATCCTGACTTTTCGTCATTCACAGCCTACTAAACAATAATTGAACAATATGTCGTTTGCCATCAAGCTACACGAAAATCGAGATGAAAATTAAAAATAAATTTTGGTGTGAAATTTTCTTACCGAATCTTCCATGTGCATGAATTAATACCGGAAATTATTTCCTCGGTGACGGATTTTTTAAGAAAATTTTCATAAAATTCGTCCACTCGCAAATAATTTCCGGCAATAATTCAAGCACTAGGGAGGTTACTAGTGAAAATTTTTTGGTAACAGTAACAATATATTCGGGAATTTAGGTATATTTCTACAATCAAGACATTGACCATATCCAGGGCCGGCTGCGATGCATGGTGAAGAGAAGCAAAGCACATGGCCCCGGCTTAAACCTCGCTTTTTAACCCGTTATGCCAAATCGTGGAAAAAGTATTACTTAAAGCACTATACATAAACAGAAAATTCAAAAGGCATTTTTTTTTAAATCCATTTTATCAAAATACAAGAGTTCTAATCACCACAACTTGTTACGTTCTGGACGCACGTTTCGCTAACCAAGTTATTATGTTTTATCAATTCCCTCGGTCCGTCTGTCGGTTTGTCTCAAGAATCATTAAGTGCAGTGACGGCTTCTCAAGGGCGGCAGGGTCGGCCAGGCCGTACCAGAAAATATTCAGGAAAAATTCTCTTTTTGAAAAAGTAGGTAAATATTCTTCAAAAATAATTTTGCAAACATCCTAAAAACGCACAAAACCAAAATGTAGTTTATTATTTCCTATTATTATTGCGTGACTAACATACAAATAACACCGTTAACACAGATACTCTAATATGTTTGTTATAGACGGTGGATCGGCCAGCTGATTCCAACATCTCACATGCTAGATTTCAGCTACTAGTTCACGCGGTACGTAGTACGTTCGCAAACATCCCCATGCTATAACGTTCGTCGTAGCTTATATCACCCAACACCGGTCCGTCTCGATGTGGCCGTATCCCTGGAATTTTTCCCAATTGAATACTACTATTTTTCAGGTATTAATTGTAATTATTAGAAAATGATACCACTTATTTTTAAATTAATTTGTTAGTTCGTTACATTAGTCATGACCAATGATGGTTAATATAATATATTAGTCATTTTCACTCCATGTTACATGTTTAAATGTGGTGACAATATACTTTTTGGTTGTGTATGTAGCTTTAACTTTGGCATCTATTTTATTTGCGTTTTGAGACAAGATACATTAAAATATCAAAATTGACTGACTAGAGCGTTTTACTAACATTTTTTTCTTACTTATTAAATTTATACTGTAGCTTAGATCTGCTATATATAGGTTGGTGCCTACCTAATTAACAAGAAATAAACGGAAAATAATAAGACTAGTATTTGACAATATTTCGATGCGTCACCAATTAACACCACATTGGCCTCAAGGGCGATTTTAGGAATCTTTTTTTGGGGTGGGGGGAGTGGTTAATTTAAAAAAAAGTTTGTTAATATATTTTATTGTAAACGGTATGAGAACAACATAAATACTCGTATTTTTTATCGTACTTGTTGTGGCATAAGTGAAAAAAAAACAGCCTCTGATAAATAGTTACAGAATAACGTCCAATTTTTTCCTGCAGCAAATTTATTTAATTACGTTGTTTATATTTACATCAATACTCTTATCTATGGATATGCAGGAGACCCAATCCAACAGGTCGCTCTTGTGCTATAGTGTTTTCTAGCCAAGATTTTAATCGTAATTTTCACGTAAAAATATGTAAATTGCACATGATGTTTGACCGGTCTGAGGGGGGGGGGGTTTAATTACCTCATTACCCCCTCACCGTAAAACCGCCCTTGATTGGTCTTGAGCCTCGGCCGACCCTAAATTTTAGAGTACGAGCTGTCACTGGTAAAGTGGTTTACGATTCTTGGGTTTGTCTCTCTGTTTGTCAGTTCGCGGCATAGCTTAAAAACTACTTATCAGATTGACTTAAAATTTTAGTGAGAAATTAAGGGTCATATGGGGATGACCTGGTAATATTTTGGTAAAAATCCAATACGCCGGAACAAGAGGGCGGCCCTAGTGAAACGTTAAAAAATTATTAGTAAAAAACTAATTATCCATTTTACCTTAAATTTTGCACAAAAATTAAGTATTTTATAAGAATGAACTGGTAATATTTTGGTATTAATATAAGATAGCAAAACAAAATAGCGGCCTAACAAAATATTTAAAACATCTGCCCGAAAAAACTACTAATTTGAATAATTTTAAATTTTGTGCAAGCATTAAGACATAGAGATAAATTGGTAAAGTTTTGTTACGAGTTCAAATAATTTTTTTAAAAAATCAACATAAAAAAAATCTTATTCAATTGACTTTAAATTTCGCTGAAAAATTAAATGTGATATTGGGATAAACTTGTACGAATTCAACATGACGTAACACAATCGTACTGTGTGTCAATGTAAAAACTACTTATTGAATTTATTTTAAATTCTGCCCAAAAATCAAGTGTGGCATAGGTAGAAACTGGTAAAATAGTGGTAGGAATCTAATATGATGGGAGACAATGGCGCCGAATAAAAATGTTTGAAAAGACACTATACAGGGTTATTCACGCAACCCGTTCATTAAAAGTTTTTGATGATGCCATTTAGATAAAAATTTCAAATTTTGGGATTAAGGTAAGGTCAAGGGGTACTTCTTTTTTGAAATATTTTCAACTTCCTATCACTTCCGGTTTTACCGGAAGTTGGTATCAACTTGCTTATTTTAAATGGAACACCCTATATTTTATGATGTTTTTGGATTCTACAGAGAATTTTAATGCTATTTTATGTAGCACGTCCTATACCTAGGTTCAAGCGTTCTTAAGATACTTGACCTTGAACCGAAAATGAGCCTTCGGGGTACCAAATTTTAAAATCTCATATTTTTGTAAGTTTTGAAGATATAATCTTCATGTTTTTCAGACGATCGGAAAATAATCTTAGGTTTCTATTTTTTTTATTGAATTTGTCTATTTTTATACAGGGTGTCCTAAATTCAACGGCAAACAGTCATATTTTCAAAACCACTAAAGCCAGTTTTTTTAAATGGGACACCCTATAACTTTATGCACTATCAAATGTAGAATTTAATTTTCTATCGAACTGTGTTAAGGTTCCCTATACCTATTCGTAACCATTTTCGAAATAATCAGGTTTTTATTAAGCTACCATATGTATTTGCTAAATGCTTACACCTTCCCGTAGTAAGCCATGGAAAAACAATTGTTGTGCTTTTCTATTCAACATGACAGCTGATTTGAAACTTTTAAATTAAAAAAAAAATAACACTCAAAAGCTGATATTCTCAATTTATTTTATATTCGCGGAGAATGTTATAAAATATTGGAGAGAACGTGCCATGTTTTTAATGAAAAACATCCTCATTTATCGCCAATGAACAAGAGAAAATTGAAGAGGATTGAAACGAAATTTTTTCGTTTCCGAAAAGTTAAAGTTATAAAAAATGTAATAAATTGTTTACATTATTTTTAACCATATCTACTAAGTTCGAGACTGTTCTAAACTTGTTTTAGCGAACTTAAAAATTATAGCAATCTAACAATCAACAATAAATAAATAAAATAATAAAATTGAATTATAACAAATGTTCTATATGCTGTCCGTTCATTTGAAGACACATTTCAATTCTTCTTTGTACAGTTGCTGTGGCCCGTTGAATTTGTCCGTTTTCTAATTCGGCAAAAGCTGTTCGTATCCTGTCCAGTAAATCTTGTTGGTTATTTACTGGGGAAGCATAAACTGTACCTTTGATAAATCTCCATAAATAAAAGTCTAAGGGTGTTAAATCAGACGATCGCGGGGGCCATCTCCAAGGGCCATTGGGACCAATCCAGCGATCAAAAATTCGAGATAATTGGAGATAAACTGCAGCGGAATTATGTGCTGGTGCCCCATCTAATTGATACCAATAATTTTGCAGCTCACCAATAGGAATTTCTTCTATAAATTCAGAAACCGTCCCTCGTAGAATTTTCGAAATATTTATCACTGTTTAAATTGTTTTCATAAATACAGTACCGCACCTGATGATTTAATACTATACCGAAAACATTGAAGCTAAACCTCTCTTGAGAACGCGTTTCGCGTAAAGGGTGCGGATTTTCTGCTACCCAGAAATGTTTATTTATTATTGTTATTCCTTCTTTAGAAAATTTCGCGTCATCAGCAGGTCTCAAGGCTTGCACGTTTTGGAAGGAATAAGGGTGCATATTATGTTCGCTCAAGATTCTTCGGACAGATGAAGAAGAAATTCCCAAATCGTTTTCTGCAGACGGTATTGCGGGTTTGCGTGGAAATAAGCTAATGTGTTTATTACGTTATCCTCGGCATTTGTCACTGGTTTCGGTACATTTTTTGTAACTTTAACCTTGCCAAAACGCAAAAAGTTGGTTTCAATCCTCTTGAATTTTGACTTGTTCATTGGCGGCAAATCAGGGTGGCGCTCATTTAACACACGACACGTTCTCTCCAAAATTTTATAACATTCTCCATGAATATAAAATAGATTGAGAATAGCAGCGTTTGAGTATTCTTCCATTTCGATTTAGAAGATTTAGTTTATCACTGACAGCTTTCGATAAATAACGCATACTAGTCATCTGTCATATTGGATATTGGATCTCAATTGTTTTTCCATGGCTCACCATTGGAACATGTAAACATTTAAGCAAATACATACGATATTTTTATAAAACCCAATTATTTCGAAAATGGTTACGGATAGGTATAGGGAACCTTAATACAGTTCAATAAAAAATGAAATTCTACATTTGATAGTGCATAAAGTTATAGGGTGTCCCATTTAAAAAAACGGACTTTAGCGGCTTTGAAAATGTGAATGTTTGCCGCTGAATTTACGACACCCTGTATAAAAATAGACAAATTCAATAAAAAAATAGAAACCTAAGATTATTTACCGATCGTCTGCAAAATATGAAGATTTTATCTTCAAAACTTACAAAAATATGAGATTTTAAAATTTGGTACCCCGAGGGCTCATTTTCGGTTCAAGGTCAAATATCTTAAGAACGCTTGAACTTAGGTATAGGACATGCTACATAAAATAGCATTAAAATTCTCCGTAGAATCCAAAAATATCATAAAATACAGGGTGTTCCATTTAAAATAAGCAAGTTGATACCCACTTCCGGTTAAACCAGAAGTGACAGGAAGTTGAAAATATTTCAAAAAAGAAGTACCACTTGACCTAACCTTAATCCTAAAATTTGAAATTTTTATCTAAATGGCATCATCAAAAACTTTGAATGAACGGGTTGCGTGAATAACCCTGTATATGTGTTACTAAATGACTATGTACTAAACTAAATTGGATCACACTTCACTATTCCTAATAAAATGAAATATTCATACCGAGGGAAGTTCCGGGTAAAAGAAATTTACCGATTTTTTTTAGTATCATTTTGACTCTTAAGTATGTGATGTTTAAAAATTTTGATTGTAAACAACCTTAAATGGGTGAGCCAGGCAGCCTAAACAAAATCACGTTAGAACCAACTTCGAACCGTTTTGTTTTGAATTGTTCTGTCTCAGATTTGAATCCACTAAAGTTAAAATAGATTTAGAAAATTTATCTAGTTGATAAAATGATTGATAAAATGATTGATTCCGTTGGAAATACTGTGTGAGGAAAAAAATATATAAAAGACGAATGTATCATAGACTCCCGAAACCAAATCTTGGTTACGGGCCTGCCTTTTTCATATGTTATTTTTATAGAGGCTAATGCTAAATATAAGGGAGGAAATATCAAATAACCCCTCATGTTATTAAACTGTCACAAAGGGCAATTTTCCACTTTTATAAAGTGGATTATAATATAAGGGTAACAAAGGGTATAACAAATTAATTTGTATGTTCCGAAATTTGGGAGGGCTTGTTAGTTTTCGATGAACATCCGCAGGTTATACACTGTTGTCGGTATATTAATGAACTATTATCACTAATCATTAATTTAAGGGGAATTTTTGTTATTAGAAACATAATAACTAAATAAATACTCGAAATATATTATTTTAATTTTAATTTTGCAGTAGCCCTTCAACTACACTGCTGGAACCTCGAAGCGCACCAAGGAAATTTTTACTGGAAATTGAAAATGAAATATTTTCAATAAGGATGACGATTTTGACTTATGGTTTTCGGCCTTTGATCGACCAATTCCTAGAGTATGCAGCCCGATAAGGATAGCCTAAGAACTATATAAAACCGTCTTATACAGGGTGTTGTATAAGACCGTGTCATTTTTGGAAAAGTTTGTTCGAGCAGAACTCTTACTGTGGAAGATTTCTTTTCCTATTTGTGCTATCAAAATAATCTAGAGGTAGGTACAAAAAAATAATTTCCAGTGGTTTTGAAATTTTTTCTTCATTTTCGACAGGGATTTTTTTAGAAAAATTGATTTTTTTAGAAATGGTCTGCTGAATAAAGCTGACTTATCCACTTATGGCAATCAGATTCAGTATGATCTATCAGATTATGAACAGGTTGTTACCCTTAAGTATTCCAATATTGGATACAGGGTGCGTCAAAAACTCTACCGATTCTAAACTTTAACAATGTAGAATTTCTGTTCCGCAATGTAGGTATTCTTCCAGACCATTGTTACCCACTGTATTATTGGGACATGTTTTCAGTTAATTCGAAATGATGGGTAAACAGTTTAAGTAAGTCTGTATAAACAAAAGTAACATATGAAACTGTAGTTTATTGCGAAAAAGAGAATTATATCAACGATAAAAGGCGATTTTTAATTTCATTATTAAAAAAGTCTGTTTTAAATTAAAGGCAATGTCTGTGAAAGAACTAGAGCAAATTTCAAATGTAACTGGCATTAGCAGCAACATCGAATTCAAAACTGCAACAAAAACTAAAACCAAGAAATCACTATTTGTCGTCCACTTCTTAGTTTTTGGTGAACTCTGTATACAATATTCATGTTGGAAAATTTAAGGTTGCCAACTTTGCTCATAATCTGATAGAAATACCATTGATTACCACAAGTGGGCTTTGTTCAGCAGATTATTTTAAAAAAATCATTTTTTCGAAAAAAACCCATATGTCTGAAACGAACAAATAATTTCAAAATCGCTAGAAATCGTGTTTTCTTACCTAGGTTTAGATTATTTTGGTTGCACAAAGAGAAATACAAATCTTCCATAGTAAGAATTCTGGTCGAACAAACTTTTAAAAAAATGTCAGGGTCTTATATAACCCCCTGTATAAGACGGTTGCGATGGTGTCCTGAGGCTGCATTTATCTGGCTCCATACTATGGATATTAATCAAACAAAAGCCGAAAAATGCAATTAAAATCTTCATCTGTATTAAAAATATTTCGTTTTGAATTTACAGTAAAAGTTACCTTGGTGCACTTCGAAGTTTAGATATTATTTTATTTATTACGTTAATGGTTAAGCCAAAAGGTATAGCAAATATTCTGTTTTAAAAGTCAAATAGCGGGTAGCTGCTATATAGTAAAATATTTTATCACTCTGTTTACTGTAAATATATTTAAAATTTAGATTTTCGCGTTCATAGAATTCAATTCGATGCTGGAGGTACAGATTTTATCCCTTATCCTGTGTTTGGAAAATAAGCGTCTACATATTACTGGGTCATCTCTATATGACACTTAATTTTAAGTCAATCTAGTAAGCAGTTTTTAAACTATGCAGCGAACTAAAAAACAGACAGACGGAATTAATAAAACATATTTTTTAGCATCTAGGGACACTAAAACGTGAAGATATGTAAAACTTGAGAAGATGATTTTTTTCACGGTTACGAACATTTTACTGGGCCGCCATTTTGCTCCGCCATCTGGAATTAGTACCACAATTTTACCAGTTCTGCTCTAAACCACAAAAATTGGTTATAGCCTCGGTTATAGCACATAATTTGAAATCAATTCATCAACTAGTTTTTTCAGGTTGAATTTTAAAATATTTTATTCAGGGCCATTTTGTTCCGTCATCTTGAATTCGGGTAATTTTTTAAGCTATACCACGAACTGACAGACTGACAGATAGACCGATGGAATTGATAAAACATATATTATATAAGATATGCAAAATCTGGTGATTTTTTCATGATTACAACATTTTATTTGGCCGCCATTTTGTTTCGCCATTTTGAAATCGTACCAAAGTTTTACCCGGTCATCTCTATACCATAATTATATTGCACAACATTTGAAATCAATGTTGTTTTGCTATCTTGGATTCATACCAAAATATTACCTGTTCATTCCTACGACTTTTGTAAAAGAATTGAGGTAAATTAGAAACTTAGTTTTTTAGTAATAACTTTTAACGTCTCACTAGGTCACCGTCTTGTTCCGGCAAGTTGAATTTTTATCAAAATAATACTAGATCATCCCCACATGGCTCTTAATTTTGAACTAAGATTTGAAGATAAGTGGTTTTTAAGCTATCCCGTGAGCTGTTAGACTGTTGAATTGATAAAACATATTTTTTCACGTCTAGGGACGATAAAAGGTAAAGATACGTAAAACCTCAGAGGATGATTTTTTTCACGATTACGAACGATTTTATTTTGTTCCATAATCTTGAATTAGTACCACAATTTTACTAGATATCTCTATACCACAATTAGTTATCGCATACAATTTGAAATCAATCGATTAAGTAGTTTTTTTCAGGCTGAATTTTTAAATATTTTATTAAGCCGCCATTTTATTTCGCCATCTTGGATTCGTACCAAAATGTTTGTGCAAAATTCGAGATAAATTGGATAAGTAGATTTTAGTAATAATAAACATTTCACTAGGCCGCTATTTTGTTTCGTTATATTGGATTTTCGGCAAAATGTTATCAGGTCATCCCTATATACAGTGACCGGCAAAGAGTTTGCAACAAATAGGATTTTTTTTTATTATTAATTTCTCAGAAAATTTTATTCTTGTAAAAGGTGCTTAAAGAAAAACTAATTTTGTAAAATCTCAAGTCGGATGTACAGGGTGTTCAAAAAATTTAAAAATTAGGCTTTAAGATTCGTAAAATTAAAAAAAAAATAAAAAAATCACTGCAACAGAGTTATAGGACACTAAGTAAAGTTTTTTTTATATCAAGTTTAGTTAAAGAGAAAATCAGACTCAAAAATTGAAAAAGCAAGCATTTTTGGATTTTAGAGTACAAATTTTCTCTTTAACTACACTAAATATTATTGTGCCCTATAATTCTGCTGTAGTGATTTTTTTTAATTTTACCAATCTTGAAGTCTAATTTTTAATTTTTTTGAACACCCTGTACAACCGACCTAAGATTTGACGCAATCAAAACTAGTATTTCTTCAAGCACCAACTTTTATCAAGAATAAAATTTAAAATAAAATATAATAATATAATAATAAAAATCCCATTTGGCGCAAACTCTTTGCCGGTCACTGTATAAGCCTTAATTGTTGACCAGAAGTTTTTTAGTTATGCTGCGAATTGACAGACAGACAGACAGACCGACGGAATTGAGAAAACATGTTTTTCAGCATCTAGGGATCCTGAAACGTAAGGATCTAAAAGGGGGATGGACGATTGCGGAATAATAACGAAAACGAAGGCATGATTGCGGATGGAGGCAAAATAATCGATGGCATTATTGCGGAATGCTCGTATATGCTCCTTCTTTGTTACGATGCGTTTAGCCATTATTTTTACATTCCGCAATCGTGCCCTCACTTCATTTTGTGAAAAACTGAATACTAACGTTTCGTCCGCAATCGTGCCGCGCCCATCTAAAAAAATCTCGGAGGGTGATTTTATCACGATTACAATACTTCCCTTTTACGAGGGAAGTAAAAACATAAAAAGAATAGCTGAAGTTTTAGAAATATTGAAATATAATCACTCGTTCAATTCAGTAACAAACCAGAAAAATGTTTGCACTCCAGAAATGTGCAGATAGCAAAATTTTGTAACATAATTAATGATTTAGGGCAGTGGTTCCCAAATTCCTCGTGATTGCGGAACCTTAAAATTCGGCAGAAGTAACATGAGGACCTCTAACTAAATTTCGTAAATAAGGTGTTGGCTGGTGGTTTTAGTTGTTCCCCACAGAATTTATCATTCTATTTGTCACTTTAGAAAGCGGTTTTGTGCTCTCGAGTGAAGTTGTTAAAAACAAACAGAACCACAAAATAATGATGGCATTGTTAATTACAGCTGAAAGAAAAACAATGTTTTTTAAAAAATTTTTATTGGGATTATTTGCTTTAAATAAAATATAGTAATATAAGTGTTAATGAAGCAACGAGTATTTTAATTGTATGTTCAGTACATTAACTTGACAAAAAAGTAAAACAAAAAACGCATTCTTATTATGAGCATACAGAAAGTTATTCCAGCACTAAGAAAAAAAATATTATATAAATTCATCAGGGCTGGTTTATTAAAATCCTAACTCGTATTTATTTATCATTCAAGCCCACGACTCTTAACGTGAGGAATGGAACATTTTCTTATCTGTCATAATTTTTCCAAAATCTGGTCTAAGTCGGGATATTTGAATTCTTAATTCTGAAAAAACATCCACGCGATTTCTTTGTTTTGTCTTTAGTGCAACAAATGATGAGAATCCTTGTTCACATAGATATGTCGTGCAAAAGGGAATTAGGTGTTTCAAAGCATTTTCGGAGAGCTCGTTAAAATCATGGCTGATCTTGATCCAAAACTGAAGTTAATCATTGTCTTTGAAAACAACTTTACATCGTTGTTGCACGACAGATCAGTTGATCTTGCTCTTTTTCTGAAAGGCTGGAATTTTTTTCAACATCTTTGCTGGTAAAAGGGTTTCTATCCAGGATTTATCATTATTCGCAATAGGAAATAATTCACGAAAACAAACTGCTAACTCACGCAAATGTTCACAGATATTTTGTTGAACCTCAGGTGGCAAATTCTCTTCTGAATTCGGTAGAGATGATTCCAGAACAGGAAATGAACTTAAAGAGTTTTGTTCAACGCGACCGACTCAAATTTGAAAATTTTTTGATTGACCCTTCTATCTTGTCTTGACCTTGAAAAATATTGGTACTCCTGTTCTTTTGGCATAGGTTCAGATCATTTAGATAGGCAAAAATGTCTGAAAGGTATGCTGTCATGCACATCCATGAAATCAGTAAGTCTTTCCGCTAATTCAAATTTATTTTCATTTAAAAAAAGATACACTTCATCATGTAATTCAAAAAAACGACTCAAAATTTTACCGCGTGATAGCCATCGCACTTCTGTGTGTAAAAGGAGCTGAATGTGATCACTAGCGGTTTCCTCACAGACTGCTTGAAAAATCCGAGCATATAGTGGTCTAGCTTTGATAAAATTAATAATTTTGACAATATCGTCTAATATTGATTTTAAGAATGGGGGCATTCTCTTGCACGCTAGGGCTTCCCGATGGATATAGCAATGAGTCCACATTACATAAGGAGCGACTGCTTTCACACAGTCTACAAGTCCCATTAACCTCCCAGACATTGCGCGGGCTCCGTCTGTACTTAATCCAACACATTTCGGCCATGATATCTTATTTTCAATAAAAAATCATTAAATACCGACTCGGCTGTAGTATACATAAGCTCTCGTAAGATCAAGAAGTCTTCATGTACTTCGCCTTCCCAGTCATAACGAACAAAAACTAATAAGTTTGCTTTGTTTGTAATGTCTGTGCTTTCGTCCAACTGTATTGAAAACATTTTACAAACCTATCTGTGAGTCTTGATATTAATGTCTGTTCTATATTCAAGACAAATCGGTAATTCTGCGTTTTATAGTGTTGTTTGAAAGCAGAGCAGTTATTTTGCCGCAGTTTCACTAATCATATTCTTACACATAATTTGCGTAGCAGGAAGGAGTAACTCCTCAGCTATAGTATGAGGCTTACTACATTTGGCAATTAGTTCCGCTATTTGAAACGAAGCGAGAGTTGTACTTTCATTTCCAAAAGCAACTTTAGTTATTGTTGTTTGACTTTTGTTCAGCTCTCCTAGCTTCATTCGGAAAAAATCGGTTGATTTGTTGATCGGTTCGGGGTGTTTCGTGATTAAGCGACGTCGAAGTTTCGCTAGTTTCATGCTTTCGTTCGAAAAAACATCGAAACATAAAACACATCGTGGCTTTGGCTCCTCGCCGACACTCGTTTCAGTAAACCCAATTTGCAAATAATCCTCATTATACCTGCGTCTTTTCACATCAGATTTAACAGTACTTTTTACCGATGGTACATTTCCTAATTCAATGGTTGAATTCTGAGATGTACTTGCCTGTTGGTCCATAACTAACGACTCAAGAACTAAGCGCTCAGAACTTACTTATTAGTACACAAAAATGCGCCAGCAACAAATTACAATACTTCTCAAACTACTAAAAATAAATAGTATTTAATGATATCAATAAGCCGTTCACGTTTAAGTGCAGCGCACATGCAGTGTCCAGACTGTGATTCAGTGCCGCGAAAAGCGCGATTGCCAAGTCTAATCGAAAATATACAAGTCGTAAGAAAAATTTCCGGAAGAGTTACATTTTTTTTTATTTTAATAGCCATTGTGGTGTCTGCGGACCCCCGAAACAATGACGACGGACCCCTAGGGATCCACTGATTTAGGGATTAAAAGTGGTAAATAAAGTTTAAAATATTAAATGAAATTATTTAAAGAGAATTAAAATTAATAAAAATGATTAAAAGTAATTAAAGACAATTGAAAATATTTAAGGTTATTTAGAAGTATTAAATTGTACTTAATTTATTTAATGGATATTTAAAATTACCAAATAATATTAAAAATAGGTAAATACAATTAAAATGTTGATATTAATAAAGAGTATTGAATTGGAATAAAAAAGGTATTCAAAAAGAGAACAACACTTTTTTTTGTATTTGTTTATAGTTTTAATAATGGTTTCCTCAAGACTTAAATATTAACATTATGTTATTAACTGGAAATTAACCTGCCGAACATTAGATTTACAATCAACAAGAAGTTAACTAATTCGTGTTTTGAGGTAAAACATATGAAAAGGGGCGTTATCAGTTCTTTACAGGTAAAATAAATATCGACATTTAGTTTTATGGTCTAGGTTTTGACGGTTATGAGTTTGTCATAAAAATTCAAAACTAATAAATACAATTTTAAAATTAATTTTCAATTATCAAAACTTATTTTACGTCTTTTCAGTGGAATTAAAAAAATCCAGGAATAATCAAAATGATTATTTGTTATTTTCGAAAGCCAGTGAAGCATAAATCCTCTTAAAATCCCGTTTAGTTACAAATAAAAAAACAATACTTAGATGATATTTTTGAAAGCCATTGACGAAAGAATTCCCTTAAAATCATATTTAGTTGAAAATATATTGTACAAAAGTGAAAACACATTACCCTTCCTGAAAATTGGAAATTCGAAAAATCTATAAATTTTTTTTTGAAAATTATTTTTGAAGGCCACTGAAAAAAGAATTGGTTTAAAACCTCCTTTTTGAAGCTATATTCTAAAAAATTAAAAAATACTGTTCTTTCATATAGGAGAAAAAAATCGACGATGTCGACAAGAGAATCGTCATCGTTTTAGTTAAAGTGATATTTTAAATGAAACGAAAACACATTTCTTTTCCTTAGAGCAGGTATTCTGAAATATCTAGAAATTGATTTTAGATAATTATGATGGAAATTGTAAAAAAAGTTTCTCCATTTCTCCTCTTTTTATTCCTTAAGGATGGAACTTCTGAAAATCTACAATTTGATTTGTAGACAATTCTCATGTGGTTTTAAGTATATTGTAAAAAAAATTAAAAACAAATTTCAACTTTTTTTAGCTTTCTAGGGACCGAGTTTAAAAAAAAATACATATACTCTTTTGCACCCCCTTAAAAGTGGTATTTGAAACTAACTAACGTCAGATGTCAGATGCCAAATTTAAGCGTTTTTTTAATGGTACATATTCATATGAAAAATTCATAATAGTTATTTATGATAAAAGTGCTAAAAGTGATTTTTTCATTTTGTGAGAAGGAAAGTTTGAAACACTTCAAACAAAATAAAATCACTTTTAGCACGTATATCAAACACCATTTTTTCTACAAACACTATTAAAAGACCAAATGAATGATTTTTTGCTGTAATAAAGTCAAGCAAGTCCGAGTTTTCATACTACCGTTTCTTGAAATAATGTGATCACAAAAATGTTATTGGCAAGGAGATCAGTGAAAAAGTGCTTCTTGCATACTTTGAAGAAAAGTCCAAAATAAGGAAATCGTCAAGGCTATGGTCAAATTATTCTATCTTAAAGGCTTGTTGTTTTATAAACAAAATCTAACAAACAAACAAACAAAAGTATGCTTTATTGCCGCATGAAAATTCTACAATTTTATGGACAAAGCAAAATATACCTAAAAATAAGACATATCAAAACATTAATCGAAAATAATTTCGACAGGTCAGTGCTTTTTTTTTAAAAATGTAAATTATCAATTTACCATTACAAACAGTAAATGAATCATGATAACCTTATAAAAGTAAACAAACACACATGTACGAGGTGAATAATTTCGATGACATTGAAATCAAAATTGCAACTATGCGACCTTAAACTCTATGTTATTATAGTTATACAAATAATTGTGATGTTAAACAGAAGGTATATTGAATTGTAGAATGTAGTATACAAAAAGAATTAAATTGTTTTTAATCCAATACCTAACAAAAATAATTAAGTTTTAAGTGAATGTTCGACAGTTCTTTTCCCTATATAATGATTTACAAAATTCTATGCTATGAGTTAGGACATGACTCACAAAAGATTTAAGTAAACAAGCGAGTCTAGTGTCAATTTAAAGAGACTTACTCACTGGAAAAAAAATCATTAACGCTGTAAAATGGTCTCTCAATGAGGTATGCTTTGGTGTTTTTTCGAAATTGTGCAAGCATAGGGATAGATTTTAAATGTACTGGCAGATTGTTGTAAAGTTTTATGGCGTTGTAAATAATTGATTTTTTTATTAATTCTGTGGAAGGAATGGGAAGATAAATATCATGCCTAGAGTTTCTGGTAGGGTATACATGTTGTGGCCTTTCTGGGAGGGTGTTTATATGTCTTCTCAGCAAACATACCGTTTCCAAAATAAATAATGCAGGAAGTGTTAATATTTCATGTTTTTTGAAATAGTATTGTGAGCTCTATTATTTAGACCAAACAAATAACGAATGGCTCTCTTTTGAAGCATAAAAATACTACGAAATTGCTCGGTGGTACAGCAGCCCCAAAAGGGAAGGCCATAGCGGAGGTGGGATTCAAATAAAGAGAAATAAGTAAGTCTGGCAGAAGGAACGTCTAGTTCTTTTGAAACTGATCGAATGGCGAAGCAGGCGGTAGAAAGTTTTTTAGTTAAGGTGTCAATATGATTAGACCATTTTAGGTTGCTATTTATATTTAAACCCAGGAATTTAACCGACTCTACGTATTCAATATTGCTGTTATGTACCTGAACTGGTTGTAAAGTTCCCTTATAAGATATCGCCGCCGTTTTATCGACGTTAAAACAAAGCATATTGGAATCGGACCAAGCCTTAATTATAACCAAGTCTTTGGAGATACTAGAGTGTAAAGACGTTGTATCAAAATCACTCCATGTTATGCTTGTGTCATCAGCAAAAAGGGAGATTCTTCCATTAATTTTAAGGTTCGTGATATCATTAATGTATAATAAAAAAAGAATAGGTCCCAAGACTGAACCTTGAGGGACTCCACTTGTAATCAACTTACAATCAGAATCGGAACCATTAGCCCTTACAAGTTGTTGCCTTTTTCCAAGATAAGATTTGAACCAATTTAAAGAAGTACCACGAATTCCATAAAAATTTAGTTTGTTTATCAGAATTTCATGACTAACACAATCAAAGGCTTTCGCATAGTCACAAAAAACTGAGGCAGTTGGGTGGTTGTTATTGAGAGATAAGTAGACGCCTCTAAGCAACGTGAACATGGCGTCACTGGTGCACTTGTTGGGTAGAAATCCGAACTGCTCCGGGGATATTATCTGATGTTTCAGGAGAAATGGCATAAGACGGTTCTTCAGTAGCCTTTCGATGATTTTTGATAGCACTGGTAGTAGTGCGATTGGGCGATAATTGCAAGAGTTAGTTTTTTCGCCGCCTTTATGAAGTGGAATAATTATAGCTGTTTTAAGGCAATCAGGGAATACACCTTTTATAAAGGACTCATTTATTAATGTTGTAAGGGCCTCTATGACTGGGAGTAGCAAGTTCAGGAATATTCTAATTGATAGGCCATCAGTGCTACACGAAGATTTACTTTTGATATTATGTATTACCTTCAATAGTTCAGTGTTGCTAACGGGACTTAAGAAAAAGCTATCAGCTAAATTTTTTGAAGGAGGGAGAAACGAAAGAGGGTCCAAACTTGGCGAGATACTAGAGGTAACATTTTTGCTTACATTAATAAAATAATCATTTAGATCATTAGCCCCTGGCAAGATCTGAGTCACAGGGTTTGATTTGTTTCTGAGGTTATTGATGATGGACCAGGTTTCTTTTGAAACGTTATTAGAATTTGTTAGACGTTTTCGGTAGTGTAATTTTTTTGCTGACTTAATAAGAGTAGTGTAGATCCTCCTATAATTAGAGATATAGTCGAGAATAAGAAAGGAGTCGGTGAATTTTTTTATATATGAGAGCGAGCGCATATTTTTAGCAGAAATTCGTATTCCTTTCGTGGTCCACGGTTTATGCCGCTTAGGTTTGATATTCTTAAGCGGGAAGGCCTTGTTAAAAGCACTTAAAGTTTTATTTAAAAAAGTTCTGAAGTTTGTGTTGACATTATCAGATTCAAAATTCCAATTGGTGTTAAAGCAAATATTATGAAATACTGAGAAATTTGCGGCCGAGAAAATTCTGCCCCGATGGCGAGATCTTGGTAAGGGCCTAATAGGTAAACTAAACCTGGAAATTACCGCCTGTGATCGGAAAGACCTGAGTTATAGACCTGTGATTGCACCTCTGATGGAGAAAAATCAGACGCCATGTAATCGATGATAGAAGAAGAGTTTTTTGAAATTCTAGTTGGCGAGGATACATGCATTGAAAGACCGAAAGAGTCGAATATAGAAATTAGATATTTCTGGATGGCACAAACAGTAGCATAGTCAATATTAAAGTCCCCGCATAGAATTTTTTTACCTTTAATCGGTAGGCTGTCTAGCAAACTTACCAGGCTATTTAAAAATGATTGTACATCAGAGTTTGGTGATCTATAAATACAAATTACATAAAGATCAAGGTTTTGATTATATACTATAGAGAATTCAAAAGAGTTATCCGCTAACAAATGATCATGTTTAGATACCGACATGAAATCTCCATTTAGGGATAGAATCAGTGTTTCCCCATGAGCTGAGTTTTTTATATCTAGCTACTGTGGTATACCTCTCAATATAAAAGGGTTCGTTTAGATTCAGCCAGTGCTCAGTAATTGCAACAAGTTGGGGGAACTCCAATTCTTCCAGAAATAGGTACAACTCGTCAGTTTTATTTCTTAGAGAAGCAATATTAATTAGAATCATATTAAGACTAGTAACAACAGGAAGTTTTGAGGAATCTAGTTCCTCAGGACACGTCGTGTTTTCTAAAAATTTTTTTTGGGAGAATTGCTGGTAAAATAGTTTTTATGGCATTCTCTGGTCCTCTGAAGATGAATCGATCTCTCCGAAGATATGTAGGATCCATAGGCTGCAAGATCCGTTTCCACTTCTGCTGCGTTAAATCCGTAAGCAGCATGAAAATCGAAATATATCTTATGTAGGGTTCTATAATCTATAGGAATGCCTTCAGAAGCCAAAAACAGCTTGGTGCTTGTATTTGTAAATCCTTCAAAGTGAATTGGCGCAGGTTGGTCGTGCAGGAAGGCGAGATATAACTTGAAGGCCTTTAAAATGGCTGGTTCTCTTAGTCTAGACATGAGGAAACGGTTATCAGAACTTTTTTCGGTTCGCGTAAGCTTCACTGTTGGGGGAGACATTGGATCAAAAATAGGTTCTTGGTCAGTAGGAGCTTTCTTGGAAAGACTGTAGCAGTTGTCGCTCAACAAGACATTTGCTTATCTAGGTTTCAAAAGTGCTTTCTGCAGTGTCTAAGCACACATACATGCATTCTATAAAGTTTTGGTTAGTTTACTCTATAGTCCAATAACAAAAATCTACTAAATATTCTTTTTTCTTTATCATCAGGTAAGTATATGAAATACGATAGGGATGTACTTTGTGATTTCGTAAGATTCTCTTCACAGATATTCAAGACATACCAAGGCTTTCGCTCCGACAATTGGTACTTTTAATTGGATTTTCATAAATGGAAAGCAAAATTCGTAGCTGATTTTCCTCATTGAGAACAGGCTTGTTAATAACGCGATACCTGCCCAAATACTGTGGTTTGGTTGCCGAACAACAAGTTAATCAAAGATTTGTCAATCTTAGCGTAGTTTACTTTTTAAAGAATATTATTTTATAATTAATTGTTAAATGTAAACAGAAACGTCACAGGTTAAGCAAAAATGATACATATGTTAAATACGATGGCGAAGAATGGTTATCCGTTAAGACCGTATCAGTTAACGACAGTATATAGACAAGTATCCCGATAGACGATAAATAAAGAAAATTAAAAAAATTCAGCGAAATCGGGAATGTGGATAATAAAGAGAGTTGTTGTTCGCAAGCCTGTTCTCAATGAGGAAAATCATGGTTTTGCTTTCCGTTTATGAAAAATGGTCCGTGAACGGGGATGGCATTGTAAATCTTTATATTATTAGAACATATTTTCTCCAGGGTAATTTAACTGGTACCATATATTTAAACTTTTTAAGAGAGTCACTGCTGATATTATTAGAAAATATGAACATTTAATTTAGAAACAATGTGTGGTTTGAATATATCTTTCTTAAAAAGCTGGCCATAATAGAATTTACCAGAAATAAGACCCAAAAATTATGATTTTATATATAAAATATCGTGTTTTAAATAAAGATACTTTATTTTTAAATTTTGGATCATATATTTTTATATACAGGGTGTAACAATTATCACGGATAGAAAAATAATGTGTATGTGCCTAAATACTTCCATTACACCTACATATCGAATTATTTTAACGATAACAACTTAAAAATGCATTTTGACATAATGTATACTGTGATCAAATTTAAGTACTGCTACGTACATGGATGAAGTTCAAGGATTAATGCCGTTTATTTTTTCTCGGAAAGGAGATCTCGGAATTTTTTGAAAATATGACAACATATGAAAGCAATCTACCTAAAAAAATTTGTTAAAGCTGGTATTATATTTGATAGTTATATTTTATTTAAAAAGGCTAATTGTTTATACAGGGTGGCTCAATTATACAGCTATAGTAGAAAATATGTCTTCCAAGCAATAAAAAATGATGTGTCCGACCGTTTTTTCCCAAAATATACCAGATAAATCAAAAATAGAGGAACTGAGTGGGTGTAATTCGGCAATGGAAATGTTTGATTTAAAAGAAATTTCAGGTGTTTTTAATAAATTAATGACTTCTGGAGACAAAGTTTTGCTGCTTTTTGGTGGTATCTTGCGAAAACTGGATATTATTGGGTCAGAGGAGACAAATAATCTATTTAAAATGTCAGTTAAATTGTGCGTCCTAGAAGTTTTTCGTGCAAAGTTTGACCTGAAGCGTTTAATATCCTTGTTCCTTGCTTCCTGAGCTTCCTCTGACAATAACCCAATCGGAACACAAAATGAGGAAATAATGACAGATCCATGTAGTAGAACTCTGTGCACAGATGTTGGCATCGGGTACCAAGGATATAATGATACACACAGTTCTGCAGCTTCAATTGCATAAGACCCAAAGCTTGCACTATCTATATCATAAATACAAGACAATGTCTGTAAAATGATATGTAATTTTTGGATAAGGCGAATATCGATTCGACAAATGTTGGCAACAACGCTGGAATTTTCAAAAAATTTTCTGGCCGTGTTGCCATCATTTGACGAACCGAATCCTGGTTTAGGCTTATCAACAATCAGACCTAATTGACTACATCCTGGATACGTTTCTTTGAATCTGCCACGCTTTGCTTGCCTTCTGCTGATCTTGCTTGCCATTTTTCAATGCATATTTTATATGATATGTGTGTGTGTGTGTGTGTGTGTGTGTGTGTGTGTGTGTGTGTGTGTGTGTGTGTGTGTGTGTGTGTGTGTGTGTGTGTGTGTGTGTGTGTGTGTGTGTGTGTGTGTGTGTGTGTGTGTGTGTGTGTGTGTGTGTGTGTGTGTGTGTGTGTGTGTGTGTGTGTGTGTGTGTGTGTGTGTGTGTGTGTGTGTGTGTGTGTGTGTGTGTGTGTGTGTGTGTGTGTGTGTGTGTGTGTGTGTGTGTGTGTGTGTGTGTGTGTGTGTGTGTGTGTGTGTGTGTGTGTGTGTGTGTGTGTGTGTGTGTGTGTGTGTGTGTGTGTGTGTGTGTGTGTGTGTGTGTGTGTGTGTGTGTGTGTGTGTGTGTGTGTGTGTGTGTGTGTGTGTGTGTGTGTGTGTGTGTGTGTGTGTGTGTGTGTGTGTGTGTGTGTGTGTGTGTGTGTGTGTGTGTGTGTGTGTGTGTGTGTGTGTGTGTGTGTGTGTGTGTGTGTGTGTGTGTGTGTGTGTGTGTGTGTGTGTGTGTGTGTGTGTGTGTGTGTGTGTGTGTGTGTGTGTGTGTGTGTGTGTGTGTGTGTGTGCAACAGGTGTGTGTGTGTGTGTGTGTGTGTGTGTGTGTGTGTGTGTGTGTGTGTGTGTGTGTGTGTGTGTGTGTGTGTGTGTGTGTGTGTGTGTGTGTGTGTGTGTGTGTGTGTGTGTGTGTGTGTGTGTGTGTGTGTGTGTGTGTGTGTGTGTGTGTGTGTGTGTGTGTGTGTGTGAGTGTGTGTGTGTGAGAGAGTGTGTGTGTGTGTGTGTGTGTGTGTGTGTGTGTGTGTGTGTGTGTGTGTGTGAGTGTGTGTGTGTGTGTGTGTGTGTGTGTGTGTGTGTGTGTGTGTGTGTGTGTGTGTGTGTGTGTGTGTGTGTGTGTGTGTGTGTGTGTGTGTGTGTGTGTGTGTGTGTGTGTGTGTGTGTGTGTGTGTGTGTGTGTGTGTGTGTGTGTGTGTGTGTGTGTGTGTGTGTGTGTGTGTGTGTGTGTGTGTGTGTGTGGTAGTCAAAGTGTGTGTGTGTGTGTGTGTGTGTGTGTGTGTGTGTGTGTGTGTGTGTGTGTGTGTTGTTTAATACCGGTTCAAAATTAAAGGTATATTATTAAAATCCTTGGATGAGGCCCCACACACAAAACACTTTTGTGTTGATTTATTTTCGGCCAAAATATTGCCTACTTTTCCATCAATCATTGTAAAATGCATCTGAAAATATATTTTAAAATTGGTGGCTCCTTCGCTGTAGAAACAAGATTTTAAATTTTTAATTTGATTATCTAAATTTTGTTTTTTTGCAAGTGTTAATTCAGGAGTCTCCCGAGCAAAATGAATGTCAATCGGTCGACAGAAACGCGTTGATGAAGGCCTGCAATTTTGCCAAACAAGTACTTCAGAGTTATCGCTATTTTTAAAAATTAACCTAATAGGGACTAAACTAGTGAAGAATACAGAAGCATCAGTGGAGCAGTTATTTGAAAACACTTGCTTATATTCTGACTGCCCTGAAGTACCATCGAAACCATATTTACAAACTAAAACTAAATTATAAGTGTTTTCTGCTGATTCAGTCAAGGTACTTATTACCTCTTTTTGTAATAGCATCAGCCGTGCAGCAGTATGGTGCAATAATGCTTCTACCGGAATAACAGCTTGAGTTTCATTGACTGCAATATTATTGGGATAACATTTTCTTTTTGCCTCCAAAACTTTATCGTACGATGGATATAGATTGCAATTTTTTTGTACAGCTTGCATTTTAATGAATTTGTACTGATGCTTAGATAAATTGGCTTCTACAATTACAGCTAATGCTTCATCAGCAGTTAACTGTGAATGTGAATTTATCTGTTTGTTTTCAAACATTTTAGCTTGCTCAGGTTCGTTACTAATAGTCTTGAGAATTTTGGATGCAGATAAGTTACCACACGATCTGTAGCTCATTTGAGCCGCATAGGTTAACTCCTGGGGCGTTGAAATTTCTCGAAGGGCTTCTGTTTTCCTTCTTTTGGACCGTTCACTACACTCACTGAAGGCTACTGTCTTACGTCCTTTTACTATATTTTTTTTTAAATTTCACCACAGTTTCAAGCCACTTTTTGTTTTTTTCTAAAAACCTGTCTCTAATCCTAGTTGATTTATTCCACCTAACAATATATTTGTAGTAAAAAGTATTGCAAGTCGATATAAACTCGTTGGGAAAAGCTTGATATCCTGTGAGTTCAGATATTCGTACCTTCAGTTTTTGAAATTTTGCATGGTTGGTTTGGTCGGGAAAGCTTTGAAGTATTTCAAATAATTGCTTGTACGTTAAAGTTAAATAGCTCCGATCTAAAAGAACAAAAAACTAATGAAAGATTTATTCGTGTATCATTACACCTTTACTCCATAAATAAAAAATAAATTATTAACTTACTTTTAATTAAACTTTATAATTAAAAACTACATTAAAGTATGTATCTTTAAAGAAAAAGCTTTCATTTAAAAGGGTCCTAAAAAGAAGAAAACAAGCTTCGGAGTAAATCAAACTCAAACACTAATGATGAGTTGATTGGTGAAAAGCATGTTTTGTTTCCCCCTGCACAGATACCGCGTCTAGTCGGAAGCAGTCTTAACGTGCGGGTCCAAAAGGCAAATTTTATACTAACTGTCATTAATTTGACATATTTCACATCCAAAATCTGCCAAAAATACAGTTTTGAAATTAAATTGTGACCTTTGGATCCCCACGTTAAGAATGCTTCCGACTATGCCTTAAGATAAACTTGCCAAATATTAGGTTTTTAGGTACTTACACATTGCAACTTAAATAAAAAAAAATAAAAATGGAGCAAACTCGAGCAAGATTTTCTTTTTGATCTCTTTTGCTAGAATCGTGATGTACATTTTAGAGTAATTTTGAAGTCGGAAATGTGGTGAAATCACTAACAAAAATGTTATTATATTAGAGACTTTTAATCATGATTTGTTATGCTTGTGAATCTTTTTAATTTTAATTTACCAGCCCTATAGAAAAGGCGCAAAAATCTTTTTTCTTTTAAATACTAGTTACTACATACCTTGAGTATTATTATCCATAACTAATTAAAAAGTTCTAGAGTATTTTGAAACCACCAGTACAATACGAACTTTATCAAAATATTAACGTGTTGAAAATAATGACGCAAACAAGAAACCTTAAGCAATGTTTGACAGGGTGCCGCCGTAACCAAGCAACGAGATATCAATTGTTTTTTCTAGGCCAACTTAGTTACATACATATAATTACATATAATTTCGTCATAAATTGAATTAAAAATATCGCAAATGGAAATATCATTTATAGCCAGCTTTTTAAGCAATTCGACCAGTGTGCCCCGCATAGCACACGTGATGTCACATTCTTTTTAGCTGAACATCATGGATCGAAATGGATATTTAATAGAGGAATCCATGGTACGCAAATAGGGAAGTAGAAGGATTTGAAGAGATGATCCGAGTGCTTTGGATTACTTTTTATGGGGATTCGTTGACAATTTTGTTGCCTTGTGAAGGTCCAAACGAAATGAAGGAGAGAATATAAGAGCCTTTTAGAGTTGCTAATAATGACATGTTATATAAAACGCGCATGAAAACTTTATAGATCGCATGCATGTGTTTAGCCGTTGAAGGACGCATTTTTGAAACCTAGACTTTGTTTATAAGAAGTTTTGTTTCCTTGTTATTTAATACCTATTCGTTAAGATATTACAGATGTGTTACCACATCGGTATTCCCAAACTCATATGTTTTTAACTAAAAATCATCAAAATTAACCATTTTAATTAATGGTTGTGCTTACTATGATACTCACCATGATTGTGAGGTTAAGATTATAGTCCTTATAGACCCACCCTTAATCCTGGCCTGCCGTGCCGACAAAGTATATTAAAATAACAATATCTTAGTTATCTTAAATCTAAGCTTCATTTTTCAACCTGTTTTAAACTTAAAGTAGGAAACTGTGTCAACTACAACGTTACTTTACCATTATAACATGCGCTAAACACATAAAACCCTTAGTAAGTATACCCTTCCTTGATTTTGATAAAACTATATTTTTGTAAAAAAATATTGCTTCTGTTGGAAAGTTTTTAAATAAAATTATATAACATTAATATGGCCAAAACGGAAGGTCTTTAAAATTATATTGCCCTTACTTTGACGCTACCGACTAGGAAAGCCCTCAATAAAAATCGGTAACTCTCAGATCTTCGAGGTCGTGTGCCTTGAAACTAGATGTTTAATGCTTTTTATATACCTCTTATTGCCCACTATAACAACAACAAAAGAACGAAAGTTTGCTTCCATAACTAGGTCAAATGGGACATTTTACCTGAATATCCCCGATAAGATATTTTTTAAATGATTTTAAATTTTTGACCATTTTTTTCAATTAAAAATACATTATTTGTAATTGCGTCTGTAATTTGTTTAATTCCATATTATAGCTGCGAGTTTATCTTTGTATCATACTGAATTTACATTAACGTGGCTACAAATTTTTTTTTTTTTTATTTTAGAAAAATGGCTATCCAACAGACAGTCGCAGCTGCCCTATTACTGGATAACACAAATTAGATTTACAATATTAACAAATATCGGTGAAACGAGTTACACTAAAACACTATACAAAAAAAAATTACAAAAAAGCACGAAAGCAATGTTCAGCAACACTTTTCCTAACCAATCTCTTAAAAAGTCTCAAGTTATTAGCACATATATCAAGATTATCGTCTAACTGAGAAACATAATTATAAGTTCGTGTACCTACATCTAATCAGAGGAGAATTTGAAAAATAGTTAGAATGAAACATTTTAATATCAGAGTCGCCTATTGCGAAGTACATAAGAATTTGCGTTAAAGAAAATATAGCTT